>JAJJMA010161220.1:0-12869 GCA_023529015.1 Papaver nudicaule | reverse complement strand
CCCCACAACAAAGCCTGAAGCAATCCACACATCTGATGTTCAAACTGCAATACAATCTGCTAGCTTCATAGCAGAGATACAAACACATACAGGGCAGTTCATAGCTGGTTTCAGATCGTGGGAAAACACGAAGAACGGCAGAGTTTTGGGCTGTCTCAGCTCGGAGGCGGACAGAAAAGAATGACTAAAAAGTGGGGTTTATCGTTTGCAACATGATCTGATTTCTACTCAGTTGGGGAATGATGAGACGAGATCGGCGTTTCAGAAGGTTAAATCTGAATTCAATGAATTGAAAGAAATCATTACTGACAAGGAATCCAAGATTCGAGATTTGGAGAAAGAGAAGATTTCTCTACTCGGGAGGATTGAAAAGGATGCTGAAGAGGTGAAGAAATTGAAGTCTGAGAATGAAAATCATGTTCGTGACTTGAAAACAAGACCATTAGAAATCTCTGAGAAATAAGGTGAAATTAAACAGTGAAATGGAAGCTGAGAATAAACAATTGGCGGTTGAATTGGAAAAATCAGAAATGTTGAGGTGAGAAATGGAAGAAGATGCAAAGCGAGAGAAGGATACTGGGAAATCAAAGATTCTAATGCCTGATGTGATTGTTTCCACTAGAACTGTTGTTGCTGTTGAAGCAGTAATTTGCTGTCTTGCTTGCGTAAAGAGGAGGTCCTTAACTAATGATGTACGAGTAGAAAATCTGCATAGGTACTCAAGGAGCCATATCCATCAGATTTACTCATACATACAGTAGTTTTAGTTGAGATTCAATGGTGCGAAGACCACATGAACAATACCGAAGGCAATCAGAACAGTAATTGAAGACTGAAAACATATAACATCAAAGGCTAAATGTATAAATATTTATCTGTATTCCAATGTCGAGATTACATGAATATAACCCTAAGGAACCAGAGAAGATACAGACCTAATCTCACTCTTGCCGCTTAGGTTCAACCCAAAGAGAATCCAACCCCCTACAATGTTTTCCAAGCTCGCCTTATATAGGCCGAGCTTGGGTGGTTTACAGCTAATAAAGACAGACGACTCAATCGTGGTGGTGTCAGTCCCTGTCGAGTAAGGCGGTTTATTCGCTGGTGATCCGAGGTTGATTCTAGGGCTTCGGTCCTTCGACATGGTCTGAATCCTTTCCTTCCGAGTCTTCACTTTGCTCGTCTGCGACCTCCTTCTCCTTTGGTCCAGTTCGAGATCTCGCTGTCGATACTCTCGGTGTGGTTTGGCTTCTTGGATGCGGGACACGTGTTCCGAGGGGTTTTTACCCCCTACAGTTTGCCTCTTTCCTTTCCTTGTATCGAAGATGGAGGGGAAGGAAACTCTCTCTTTGCCACCTCTTTGTCAAGCATCCCCACTACTTGCCAGGTGCGTGTTTTTCGACACGTTCTCCTAGTTCGCAGCTTTTCACCTTCTGACTGGTAGAGTCGGTTTCTCTCATTATTTAAGTTTCGCTTCTCCCCCTAAAAATCTTTTAGACCTTTCGTTTTCATCTTCCTTGGCGCCGGCGGCCTTTTTCCGTGAAACTTTCTTCGACCTTCATCTTCATATCAGGCGATCCATCCGTTCTTTTCTTCTCGACCCATTGTTTTAATCGACTTTTTCTTTCATAAAGTTAACTTCTTTAATATTTTCCCTTCTTCCTTCTATGTTTTCAAGTTGCCTCTGCTATTTCCGTCCGCCGGCGGTATTGCTTTTCCCTATCTGCATCTTCTTTTTCCATGTCTTTCTCCATGATTGAGGCCCTCTCTTTAAGGTTAAATGGTGTGAATCCTGATGGAAGGGGCTTTCAAATTGAGTCCCTTGATTCTCCCAGATTGACTCCAGAATTAGTCAGGGAGTATCAATGCAGCGAAGATATACTTGTGGTGACGTTTCATCAGATATCTGCTGGGTTGCTTCTTCCTCTTTATCGGTCTTCTAACCCTTTGTTCCTTGAAATCCTTTGTTCTCTTCCTCAACCCCGAGGTGTGATGCAACTTACTTGCAGTTCAATCTTTCTTATCAATCAGTGGGTTCTTCAGTCTGAGAATAATTCCTCTCCCGAATCCACAGCGAAGTACTATTTTACTTCCAAGAACTTTTTTAGGCACTATGAGCCCTTTTTAACAATAGACAATGAGTTAGCTCCTTGGGGGGTTAGCTTTCGGAGGGTGGATGGTAGCCAAAATATTCTCCCCGAATCTTTGAATTACTCACTGGACGAAGACTGGTCTTCAGAGCCTATACTTCTCAAAGGTCCTATACTCCGAGGTTGGAAGGACTCCGGCCGATTCCTTGTTCGGACTGAGTTCGAGGTAGGTCACGAGTTTGAGACTCAACACCTGTTTTCTATTTATTTTTCTGACGAGGATAAGAGGTTATCTCGCTCATTTTCGGGAAAGGGCAAGGATGTCATCGACGAGCCCTCGGGCAGCCTAAAGCGTCCTCGGCCTGATGAGGAGACTATGCAGCAGGTAACAAATACTCTTTTTTGTTTCTTTCCGAAGTATTCATACTTGCCTCTGTTTGTTTCCTAAGAAAGACGGATCCTTATCTGCAGGGACAGCCGTTAGGTGCCCTAAGCCTTAGTCGTGGCCTGATGAATTTTAACTATGGGGAAAATTCCTGGAGTTTCTCGACCACTGAAAAAATCTGTTTTGCAAACGATTCTGAAAGGGGTTCAAATTGGTCGTCGTCAGGCTGCTACAGTTCCTCCGAAAGAGACTACAAGTGCTGCCAAGGAAATTCCGACCTTGACAGCGACTAAGATGGTAATCAAGGAGGTGGTTGCTACAGACCCTCGGATTACCCTGCCTTCTGTCGTCAGTAGTGCCTCTGCCTCGGTTGTAGTTCCTGCAGCTTCGAAGGCTGGTGCTACCTCGGATTTTGTTCTTTCAACTTCTTCCGCGCCGAAGGTTGCGTTTAGTGCCTCTGCCTCAGCGATAGGAACCTCCATGAATGTTTTTGGTGAGCCCTCTATTCTTTCTTCAGAGAAGATTGTTACACCAGTGGACCTCCTTGTTCCTCGAGAGGATGGTTCGTATGTTGAGATGGATTCTTCCAAAGAGCTCGTCGCCGGTTTTCCACAAAGTTCGGTGTTTCCGCCTGCCCCGAGTTATGCTTGCAGATATAGGCAATCTTATACTGCCGAGAAGTTTAAGGAAGTTTTGTTTGAAAATTACAATCCTGGTGAATTTACTGCCGAGGTTTCAACTCGTTTTGAAGCCTATGCCTCGGATCCTGTAGGGCAGCCTTTAGATCCGGATTTCTGCAAGAAGCTTGGTGACCTCTTCGGAGGTGACTGTCCTCGAGCCGAGTACGATCTTCGCCATCCTCCCTTGTCCTATGAGGAGAGTTTGTCCATGATTCAGGCGGTGAGTTGTGCTTTTGTTGCTCATGCCGATGTCACCGGAGTGTTTTGTTAATCTGTTTTCTTATAGTCTCTACTACTTTTTCCTAGGGCGATTATCATACCACTGGTCTTCTAGCTTACAACTTTGATCAGGCTGGTGAAACCGAGTATCATGGGCGAGAGTTTCATCGGATGCAGGTGGAGTTAGCTCGAGAGAAGGTTCGCAGTGCTGAAGCGAAGAAACAATCGATATGTAAGTCCCCTTGATTTTCTTGTTGTTTTTTGGGAACAACTGTTTGTTGCAGCGTTGCTAAAAACAGATTTGCTGCTTGCTTTTGAAAAGGCGAGCTGGAAGAGCTCGAGAAAAAACTTCAGGAGGCCCAATTGGCTATTTATCGGCTTCGAAATGGTCGACAATCATCTCAGATTGCCTCAAGTAGCGAAGGCTGTCGTAGTGATAGTGCTACGTTGTTGGAAGAAAGGGATAGAGCTTTAGAAGATGTGAATTATTATAGGGCGAAAAGGCAAGAGGCCGAAAGTCTTTATGTAGATGAGAGAAAAAGAGGGGATCAAGCCGAACGCCTTCTCGAGGAAATTAGAAATAAAAACACGTTGCTGTCCCGAGAAAATCATTTTTTCCAACTAGATGTAACTCGATTGACGCAGGAGCGAGATGCAGCTCGCTCGGAGAGGTCGGTCAATGCCTCCGGTAGGGTTTTAATTGAAAGGTTAGAGGAGAAAATCAAAGATTTGGAGGTGCAGCTGTCTACACAGAAGAATGTTAATAAGGATTTGACTAATGAAAATGATGTTCTATCAAGGAGTTGTGCTGACATATGCCGAAAACTTGCTTCGGCAAATAAGTCGAACGTCCAGACTGCTACTCTTGTTGATGAGTACCGAATAGAATTAGCCAAAAGTGGGGTCATTTCTTCTGAGGATGTCAGAAAGAATGCCTCGGTGCCTCGCTTTACTAATCAGCATTAGGTTGCTGAATATATGGTTTTTAAAGAAAGTATGGAGCTAACCCCGAGTTCTCTTTTGCTTTCCTGCTTACCTCGTAGCCTTAGCTGAGTCGTCGTCCTGTTATTCTTATGCTTTGTGTTTCGTTTGTTCAGGTATCGAAGCTAATTTGAAGAAGCAGGTAGTTGACGCCGAAGCGGCGAGGGATGATGCTTCAAGTCAACTGGTGACTGAATCCGAACGGAAGTTGGAGGCCGAGAGCAGGGTTAAGCAGTTGACTAAAGAATTATCCGAAGAATGCCAGCGTCTCTCTGCTGATTCGGCTAGATTTTCTCAAGAACTTGAGCTTGAACGCAAGCGCCGTTCTGAAGAAGTGGCAAATCATGCTAAATTGTTATCCAAGGAACGAGATCTTCGTTTTGAATGCCAGGCGCATGTGAGGGACCTGGTGGTCGGTTTTGCCCTTGTGGGCCATGAATTAAGACATGGTCAAGCTGTGGAAGAACTTCTTTCTCGATCTGCGTTAACTACTGCCTTTGCTACCAGTATGGCCTGCCGAAAGCATGGTCGCTCCCTTTTCAGAACCATCGGTGTTGAACCTCCTACTTATGGTGCTATTGGTGCTCATGACTCAGATGTTGTTTTCCCTATTGATGAGTACCTTCTCCCACAGGAAGTTTATGTGGCCTTAGCTAGGAATGAGCTTCGGAAGAGGGGCTTACTGGAAAAGTTTTTGAAGGTGGTTAGTGGTGGTAATGACGATGATGATGCGAAGGGTGATTCAGGGAATCTTGGTGATGCCGCCGAAGGTACCCGTGATGGTCCGAGCGAATCCGTTCATGGTTCCGAGGACGGTCCTCGTGATAGTGCCGATTGTTCAAAGGATGATTTATGCCCTTATCTTGTGTATTTATGTTTTTCCTTTGCAGTTGTGTCTGCGCCATTTTGCTTATACGCGCATTTTTTGCAATCACACTTCGTGTCCTGCATTTACACATATATATAAAGAATTTATTTTGTTTACCTCTATTGTTATGCCCCTCCTCAGGGCTGTTTTTTGTTTTGAGGAGGTCCCTTGGCTGAGTAATTCGCTTGTAAATGAAAACGAATCAACTGCCTCGGGGTTCCATCTTCCTCTATAGGTAGATGTTAATCCCATTTATCGTCCCTTCGGCGCCCGAGAACATGCAGTCCTCGTGGTCGTTTGGTAGTGAGTACGAGTGCATCGTCAGCTTTTGTAGCCTTGATTCAAAGTGCTCACCGCTAACGTGGTGTCTTGTGGGTAGAGGACCGTGCCATATAACTCGTAGGGCCCTTACGATTTATATGGTCATCGGCTCTGTGCCTGCTATTCGAGGTCTTTTTTTATTGTTTGGCGATTTTTGCCTTTGGCGTTACAGCCTGTTTGGCGTTTTTTGCCTTTGGCGTTACAGCCTTTGCGATGGTGTTGACAGGATTTGGAATTTGACTTTGATGGGAGTTGCATCAATGAGTGCGATTTCATTTATTAAATCTCTTCGAGTGCTGCTTACAAATGGAATTGCTTTCTTAAACTAAGTGTTTCATGTACCTCCCCTCCACTGGGGTTTTCAATCTCTGGCCTTCGAGGTTAATCAAGCTATAGGTATCATTGTCAAGTTGCCTTTCGATGACAAATGGTCCAACCCAGAAGGGCTCTTGCTGGATGTTTTTGCCTTCGCTAGACTCGCCTGATTGCTCGCTTGGAGTCTGGAGGCTGCCTTCTGCCACGGGGAACTGCTCTCGGTTCTCGAGATACTGGCTGTCTTCGCCGCCCTTTTGTTTCCCGCCTAGCATTCCAGCTTCGGTGTCAGCTAGGAATTTAGCTATGCTCTCGTCCGATATCCTTGGGTTTTTAGCTTGTTCCGAGCATTCCTTGCTGCCTTCTTTTGCTTGAACATCTATTTCGTGGCAAGCTCGGGCCTCGGTAGGATCACCTCGGATCTCCGCAATCCCTGTTGGGGTTGGAAACCTGATTCTTTGGTGCAAGGTGGATGCGACACCCATAATGCTGTGCAACCATGGTCTTCCCACGATGGCATTGTAAGGAGAGTCTATGTCCACCACGCAAAATAAAGTTGGTTGCTTTTGGCTACCAGCATGAATTGTGAGCATCAGTTCTCCCCGAGGTGTTGACGGCTTTCCATTGAAACCGAATATGTTGTAGGCCGAAGGTACCAAAGCAGCTTTCTTACCCTTCATCTTGTCGAATGTTTGACCGAATAGTATGTCCACAGAACTCCCAGGGTCCACCAGTACTTTAGGCATGGCTATCTTCCCCATTTGAAGGGTGATGACCAGAGGATCATTATGCATCCTTCCCTCGTGGGGGATGTCTGCCGCTGAAAAGAACACGGGCTGCTTCTGCCACTTCTCTAAGCGATTCTTTGTGATCACACTGAGTATCTCCTTACCTTCCAAATCCTTTTGTGAATGCGTCCTGTCTGGATTCCTTCTAGACCCTTTGTATGAACAATTGAATTGCAAGCTTCGAACCTTGGAATATCCCTGTCGATGGTAATCACATAAGCTTCGTGTTTTGGCTCTTCCTTCGGTTGCGGTTGATTTGGGGGTGGCTGTGGTAGCTCCAGAAGATGTTTGAACTGTTCCCTAGCTATAAAGAAGTAAATTTGATCCTGGGCCGTGACACAGTTCTCGGTGGTATGTCCATAAAACTTGTGGAATTGACAATATTCTCATGAATTTTTCGTGTGTTTCGGCTGGTTTCCCCAACTTCGGGGGTATCTGATCTCGCCGGCAAATTCAGACTGCTCGATGATCCGAAGAGCGTCTTCGATGGGCACACAGAGCTTTGGAAGCTTCCTATCATGAAATGCAGGAAATCCTGGTTTAGTCGTCCCAAATTTTCTGTTTCCTTGTCCTTGCTGGCTGCTGTTCCCTTCGAACTCTCCTCGAGGGTTGTTTCCTCGGCTGTCATTGTACTTTCTGTTGTCATGGTACTTTCCGTCACCGAATTTACCTTCGTTCCCATATCGACCGTTATCATCTTGTCTTTCTCGCTTCGACGGGTCCCCGAAGTGAGTGTTCGTTGCTTGTCCTCGCTCTTTAAGCGATAAATTGTTTATGAAGTGGACCTGCTTTAAGATTGTTTCCTTACCCAGGGCTGCTTGTTCTTTTATTTCCTCCAAGGTAATTCGCTCATTTTGGTACTTTCGAAGGTCCTGCAGCGTCTCAAGATTCTTTGAGAAGAGCCTATCGTATAGAGGGTGATCTTTGTCTAGAGCGTTGAGGAATGCTCGTACTTTATCCTTTTCCGTGGCTCCATTTCCTACCCTCTACACACTGCTCGGTCCATCTGCTCGTTAGACTTTTGGTCGACTCTCCTGGGAGTACCCGAATGCTGAATAATTTCTCCACTCCTGGTTTGGAGGAGTTGTTGTATAGGAAGTGCAGTATAAAAACTTTGGAAAGCTCCTCGAAGGATGAGATTGAGCCAGCTGCGAGATTGTCGTACCAGGCGAGGGCTTCTCCTTTTAAGCTAGAGGGGAAATATTTGCAAAGCACTTCATCCCTATTGGCGTAAGCCAGAAAGACTCGGAGATACATTTTGACATGTACGGTGGGGTCTCCCGATCCGTCGAAGATGGAGGTGAAGGTGGGCATCATGCATTTTACTGGAATTGGCAATGAAAGGATTTCTGTACTTAGCGGAGAGCGGTTGACATCATTCATGGCTTGAGTGAGTTTGATCCTGTCACTCGATTGGATTTGGTTGTCAAAAATTTCTGCTCGGAGTGCCTTTATTTGATTCATCATCACTTGCTGTAGGGCTCTCGCCTCGGCATCTTTCTTCGTTTGGTTTCATTCACTGAATGTCTGTATCACTAGTGGAATAAGGCCTGATTAGCACAATCACTCCATTCAATTATATCACAGTCATGGACTGAAGCAGTCCAAGCGCATCCACAAACTGTGTTATTACAAAAAAAAAACTCGTTAATAGCCCAAGCCAATCCACAAACTGTACTAATGCTAGAGGACAATATGACCGAAGTAGCCTCATGTTTAAGTACAGTTTAGGGATAAGTTTCCCATTTTCATTTATTTCCTAAGTTATAGATCTAATGACACATGTCACCATAAATAATCCTTTAAAAGCCTATACCTAATTTTTTTGAGCAAAGCTTTTCAGAAATATCTCTCACCACCTCCCGCAGCGATAAACTAAAGAGAAGAATTTATCTCTTACCACCTCCCATAGCGAAAAACCAAAGAGAAGAAAACTTCCTCCCCAAATCTGGGTAATTAACCATCTCAATCTCAATCCTCTTCTCTGAATCTCCGTCGATTTTATTTTGATTTTGGATCTGTGTTAATCTCAATCCTCTTCTTTGAATCTCCGTCGATTTTATTTTGATTTTGGATCTGTGTTAATCTCACTCCTCTTCTCTGAATCTCCGTCGATTTTATTTTGATTTTGGATTTGTGTTTGTTTGTTGAATTTAATGGACTTGTGTTTGATTTGTTGTTGTTTTCAGGTAAGGTTCACAGATCTTTGGCTAGTGCTGGAAAAGTACGAGGACAAACATCCAAGGTAGCTAAACAAGATAAAAAGAAGAAAGTAAGAGGTAGATCTCACAAGTGGATGCAATAAACAGACGTTTCTTAACTGCTGGTATACGTTTCTTTTTATTCTACAATTTTCAGCTACTTTGATTTACTTTTTGTTTAGTATCATCATGTCTATTGAAGATTTTCTTTGTGTATTTCAAAAGATCGTATTGAGATTTTTGGTTAGGGTTTGTTGATTTAGGTGTTGTAGATGTTAAATTTGTAGCGAGGAAAAGAAGGGTTACTGGACATGAATAGAGAATTTTAGGATTTTGGTTTTGTTTTTGAAGATTGTGAGTTTAGCTTAAGTGGTTCCATATGAGTGATGGCCTTTCTTTGAGACCATGTGTCCCCTGTTACCATCACTGCATTGTCTGTTACTAATGTAGCTTAAGTTGTTGGATGTGAATGAATGAATTACCATTGTTTATTAGAGGCCATGAATCCCCTGTTACTACTATTGCATCATCTTAACTTTGTTAGATGGTAAAAGGTGATTGGGTTTCCATACGTGTCTAGAAAAGTAGCTCCTGGTCTTGTTATTGAAAAGGATCAGTGGACCAGTATTGTTTCGAAGTACAAGAAACATATGGAGGTGGTTCTGGTTTTTCACCTTATCTAACACGTTACGCTGGGACCTTTATTTTGGCGTATGGATAACCAAAATTATACGAGGTATATATAGTCTTTAATTGCTCTCACTTCTGGTATGTGGGAATGACAATTGTTTTTGTTACATTTAATGTTCAGATTTTTTTTTCCTACACATGGATTCCACTATGTCTTGAGGTACTCCTAGCTACAGCAGCAATTGGTATCAGCTTAAGCTACTCGATGTCTTGAGGGCGCTTTCCAAGTCCAGCGACAAGGTAATCTTGAAACTTTTACTCTCAGATATGTACTTGCAGAAAAATGCTATCAGTGGAATGTTTTTGAGGTTTTAATTTTGTTGAGTTGGTGGAATATCAAGTATGTGCAGTACCTTAAACGTGCAGTATGAAGGTTTGGCTTGCTCCATGTTTAAGTTGTTTGAATTCAGAAACTGCTGCTACTTGGAATGCTTCTGAGTCTGTTATTTGACCACCAACTTTGCCTGTCAGTTCACCAAGGGGTTTGAATATGAAGCCTTGTAGCGGAAAATTATTCCAGATGAAATTTTTTCAAAGTTTAGTCTTTTTTTTAATCAATTTTTATGTAATGATCAATGAATTAAGTGTTAATTGAGTTGTGATAAATGAATGAAAACAGATTTGTCAGATTTTATGTGATACATGAATGTAAACAGATTTGTCAGATTTTATTGTTCCAGGCCAGTCAGAATGATACATCCCAATCAGATACTAAGCTCACTCAGATCCGCTGACTGATTCAGTGATTCAGCCGACTCAGAATCACTGAATCAGGAATCAGATCTGTTGATTACGTTTTTTTTTATTATAAAAAATAAAGTGAAATCACATTCTCTGACTGTGAAGTAGAAGGACAGAAATAAACTGTACTACCTCTAGTTCAAACACGATCTGTGCTATATAAATAGCACAAAAAAGTTAGCACAGTTGGGAGTACAGTTCAAAACTGTACTATAAAAGAGAATAGTACAGTTTGTGGCTGAGCTAAAACGGACGATTTCCACTAGTGTATGCTTGCCTTCGTGTACGCTGGAGGTTCGGTCTTTTTGCTTGACACTGTGATTCCTTGACCTCTGCTGGCGCCCTTGGTCTTGATGTTCGTTTTGGATACGGAGGGTTCCTTCGGCTGAGATACGTTGTTTGGACGAGAGTGTCCTTCGCTGCTTCCTCTGTAATTGGATGCTGATTTTTCTGCTACCTTTTTGTTTGCTTCGGCCAGCTGCTTCTTTAGCTTTTTTATTTTTCTGTTTTTTAAGATTAGTTTTCTAAATCGTGCAGCTCTTGTCGTATTTTCTTCGGTAGGCTGGTGCTCAGGCATTTCATTGTCAGGATCGGATGCTTCGTCCTCTTCTTCGTCGTTTTCCCCCTTTTCTTCTTGTATTTGCTGTTGGGGTGGTTCTTCTGCCTCTGGAAATCCTTCTCCCTCGGGGCCTAAGTCTTCTACATATACCTCGTTCTCGTTTACTGGTTCCCTGTGTTGGACTGTGCTAGCCGCCACCTCGGGAGATAACCCTTTACTTGTCGAGAATCTAGTGAAATGTTGCCTTGATGACCCGGTCCCTTGCTTCGAGGACCCCACTCGCTGCTTCGGAGCCTGATCCGATTTTGAGGCCATCCTGGTTATGACCTGTCAAAAAACAAAAAACCCGTGAGGTCCAAGGCGGCTAGCGCAGTGTACTTTGTCGGCCATGTAAGTCTGTACAATGTAACGGATTTTTCAGACAAAATATAAGTCGTATATGCCCCTTTTTAGGTATATCCTTAACTACTTATTTCGTCTTTTAGCTCAAATCATCTTTTTCCATCGGCTTCTTTTTATGGAGTTTTATTTCCAAATATAGTATGAAATTTGAAAACCCTAAAATGGATTTTCAGGTATAGCATGAATTTTGAAAACCCTAAAATGAATTTTCAGATACAGCATGAATTTGTAATCGTTTTTCGCAAGGCTAGATTCCATTGTTTAAAACGTTTTAAGGCGAACATAAACTGCCTCTTTTGGAAATCGACTTCATCATACCAAGATTTTGAAACTCTTTAATGGATGATTTTATCACCTGATGCTGTGCTCAAAAACTCTTAAACATACCAAAGCCTTTAAGGTCATTTAGATGCTTAAGGTATAGGAGCTTCTTTTCGGAAAACAAGCTTTTGAAAATCTTTTGAAAAGATTAGAAAATATACTAAAAATTTGAAAACCCGAAAAATCACAGGAAAACCCTAAGTTGTTTTAATCATCCCTGTTTCTAGCGCCAAACTGTACGAGTAGAAAATCTGCATAGGTACTCAAGGAGCCATATCCATCAGATCTACTCATACATACAGTAGTTTTAGTTGAGATTCAATGGTGCGAAGACCACATGAACAATACCGAAGGCAATCAGAACAGTAATTGAAGACTGAAAACATATAACATCAAAGGCTAAATGTATAAATATTTATCTGTATTCCAATGTCGAGATTACATGAATATAACCCTAAGGAACCAGAGGAGATACAGACCTAATCTCACTCTTGCCGCTTAGGTTCAACCTAAAGAGAATCCAACCCCCTACAATGTTTTCCAAGCTCGCCTTATATAGGCCGAGCTTGGGTGGTTTACAGCTAATAAAGACAGACGACTCAATCGTGGTGGTGTCAGTCCCTGTCGAGTAAGGCGGTTTATTCGCTGGCGATCCGAGGTTGATTCTAGGGCTTCGGTCCTTCGACATGGTCCGAATCCTTTCCTTCCGAGTCTTCACTTCGCTCGTCTGCGACCTCCTTCTCCTTTGGTCCAGTCCGAGATCTCGCTGTCGATCCTCTCGGTGTGGTTTGGCTTCTTGGATGCGGGACACGTGTTCCGAGGGGTTTTTACCCCCTACAAATGATGCTAAAGCCCCTGTTGCATGTCAACTGATGCTGCCATCATGATTCTATTATCATGGTGTTGCTACTGAAATTTAAATGAATTTGTCTTCTGATGTGCTTGATTTGTTGAATGAATGACAAAAATTGCAGGGACGGAGTTGTGTGAGATCAAAGAAACAAGAAGAGCACATCACTTCAAAATAGCCATCATGCACACTAACTGTTTGATAAAATGTTCAAACCAGACTACGTCTGCCATCACCAACCTAAAGCTGCTTCAAGCCTCACTGCTTGGTGCTTTGAACTCAAAGAATCCCCCATTGCCTGATGAAAAGTGCGGATTGATACTCACAATGAATTGACTACATAAGGTAAAGGAGGTGCTATATTTTGTTTCCTGTGCAGGTGTATTATAAATGGCGCTTCTCAGATGAGATCTCTGATACTCGCCCTCACTGCCTCAGCTCTTACTTAAACGAATGCCTCA
>JAJJMA010161210.1:451-12405 GCA_023529015.1 Papaver nudicaule | reverse complement strand
GATGGTGATGCATAAAACCGAGCCGAACCGCGCCATGGACAGCCTTACCGGTGGAGAGGATGATATCATAGTGCAGTGCCGATAACCCCACCAACACATAAACCCATCAATTTACTTCATGTCGACATCGCCTCGAATTCCTCGATATCAGAACTAAATTGCTCAATGGTATGTGGTGGAGAGTTAACAGAGACGCATCCTCACGGATTTCCTCTTAAAATACGACTCAACACCTGAGTCTCAATGAAAACCACAGAAACATCGCGGCTCTAGGCCTGTCCAGAGCTCTCTGAGAAGCATACAACAGCCTAAACACACTTAGGTAGGCCATACTCTAAACACAGAATGGCCTAACCTACCATGGATAAGCATGCCATGACCTATGATACGCCATATCCCAAATGCGCCACAAAGGATTAGTCTTGGCTAATGGCCAAGGCCGTGGTTTCAGAGGCATGGCGCCATACTCATGGCGCCACAAGATATTGGCCTTGGCCAGTGGCTAAGGTCGTAACAACAAAGTGACGGCGCCATGAGCATGGAGCCACGAGATAATAGTCTTGGCCAATGGCCAAGGCCTGGCTGCAAAACCACGGCGCCACAAGAAGTTGGTCTTGGCCTCCAGGCCATGGCGCTATGAGCATGGCGCCATATGAAATTGGCCAAGGCCACAACTGTTATGGCGCCAGGAACTATGGCGCCACTGAATCTGACCTTGGCCCATGGCCAAGGACGTGGCCACATCCACCATGCGCCATATTCATGGCGCCATGAGTTCTAGCCTTGGCCAATGGCCAAGGCTGCTGTTATACATCCATTATGCGTGCCTCTAGCGCCACACTCGCATTGGCCATAGAGTCATAGCCCCACGACGCTGTTCAAACTTAACACAACCATGCAATATCTGCATACTACTCGAGATATCAAAACATCACACTGGGGGATAACTTTAGGGGTATTGGTCTGGCGGTCTACGGCAGTTAGAAAGAAACTGATAGAGATGAGGGACAGTTACGAGAAAGTGTTGCTGAATGGACACATTCTACACGACTCAAGCAGTTACAGAACTTAACTCACGTCCTCCACTCCTCCACTCTTCCACGGATTCCACCTTCTCTGTCGAGAGATCAGGGTGAGTTCAATACTGTAAACAGAGGCTTCCTCTATCTTCCAAGGCAGAACATTCAGAAACATTCCTCAGAGTTAAAACACCTGAGCAATTCACATACTTCTAGCCTTGGAGATTTCCAGTCACCCTTACGACGGAGATCTTGAACTCTTACACCCAGAAACACACATCCTCAACCTGATCTCAAGTTTCTTTCACTGTTTCCCTCCCTAGATCAATTTTTATCCTCTTTGTGACCGAAGCAAGACTTGAACGGCCATTGACTTGGTTTAGGCTTGTCTTGTTCGACTTTGATCTCGAGCACTAGAAAAGTACCCAGAGATGGTGCAGTGTTTTTCAGGCAAAAACACCTTGGTTCAAGTTTCGAAACAACAAACACATACTAATCTCGTAAAAAATGTTTGTTGACGATCTTGAGAGTCAATGTGGTCAAGAGACATTTCAGCATCACACCTTTTTGTCCTTGACGCACGGGTTATATTTCCCGGTTCACATAAACCTTTAGGAAACCCCAGAATCTTTTCATATCTTTTAGAACTCACGTGGTCAAGACACATTGGTCTCCATTCTCAAGTTACTGTTAGCCATCAAGCATAGTTTCAAACTCAAGTTTTCTCATTGGTCACAACATAGATTTAAGTTTGGACCGAATAGATTATGGATACAAAAACCAGAATATGGTTTCGAAATCAAAGTCAATTTTACCAAAACCTACATTGAGGTTTCGAACTCTGAAAGTCGATAAGTTGAGATAACAGGAATATGGTTTCGAAATCTAAAAGTGTGATATGGCATTCTAGATGTTCATATGTAAAGAATCAAATAAATGATTCAGAACTTCGTTAATCAAAGCCAAACCATGATATAGTATTCGAACTCAGAACAGAAGTATATCAATTCTACACAACATAAGTGTGAGTCACGTTCTCGATTACATTTAGCACATACAAGTACGTACCAATCAATCCGACAAAGTCAGACAAGGTAAATCGAGACACAATACTGTGATTGATTAAATCTAGTAATACTACCGAGACAACATCCAAACTACTATCCAACTCGCAGGTTTTTGGAAAAACCTTATATCACTTAGAGACAGAGAAGAAAAGAAAGCTCTAAGCAATATAAAATGTCATAACTACAACAACAATATCGCAAGCCAAAAAGTGGAGTTATATCTTAAGACACACTGATCACAAGTGATCAAGTCATAACTTAAAGCTCAAGCTTTAAGTTATGTTTTTGTCCTTTGTAGCACAAGTGTAAAAGATAATGGAATCGCGTTATTTAGATTCACTAACCTCTTGAATGTGAAGTTGGATGTCTTCGTTTGCTCTTCAATCTTCTTCAACTCTTCAAATAGTGATTATAAATCCTACCAAAATCTTCCACAACCTAAAGCTAACTTCATGAAGTCTTTATCTAATGTGTGTTGCAAGCGGCCGAGTTTTGATCACTAAATTTGACAACTAAGCTTGACATACCAACACTTAGTGAGATTGACCAAGCCATGCTCTAACAATCTCCCCCTTTGTCAATTTTAGTGACAAAATCTCTTTACATAGATGAACGAGAAATTGAAAACCTAAGTTCTATGCTTCGAGTTCTTCTACTTAGCTTGACAACACACCAATAATACCTGCAAAATATGTCAGTCTGCAAACAAGATATGTACTATTGAAAAATCAAATGATAACCAATACACTTCCTTCCCCTGAATGTATGTTCGGATTTCTATCAAGTCCGACGTATTGCTATCAACTGCAGCACAACGCGAAAGTCTACAGTGCTAGTAACCATTAGTAACATCTAGTGTTACTCCCCCTTAGTTAATGCTTTCATTCATTTTTCAATATACGTGCAGGCATTTTTCTTCCCATATGACACGGCTTACTGTCAAAGACCAAGCACTGAACGAGTCAAGCTATCAATATTTCTCCCCCTTTTTTGTCAAAAAGAATTAACAAAGGGTCTCGAATATATCTGGGTTCGAGATAATTGTTCAAGTTCTGAGAAACTCGATTCAACATATAAGAATGATTGCATTCATAAGGGTCAGCATTTCGACAAGTTACACAAATATATATATATATAAATCATCACAAGTAACCTGTCAGGAAATATACTGGAATCTCCATGGCTATTTTACCATCTATGAAGAGTGGAACACTATCAGGGTAAGTAAATTCATCTTCAATATCTACACATACCCTGACAAAATCCAACATAGGTTTTTTAATGGTGCATTCATCTGCTAAAAAATGGTTTACCAATGTAGCTTGATATAAAGTTGAGTCCGTCATTGATCCAAAAATGAAGAGGGACTCCATAATTAGAACCCAAATGGGTACAGACTTGATGTGATCTGCAATTGTTTTTTCAATCAAATGTGTCTAAGGTCTCAAGGTAAAGGAATGATCAGAGATATAAAAAGAACCTAGATCTTGGACTCTTTTGCAGTCATCATTATTCATAAATTCGAAAATAAATGCGCAATCTTCATAGAATTTGATGCTTACCTCATTCTTAATTTCCCATATTTTGCTCACAGCTTGTACAGCGGAAAAGGGTAATCTTCATTCCAAAAAAAAAAAAAGGGTCTTCAGAAGACTTGATACCAGCAGTCATGGTTGTGAAACTCGTACAATTCAACTCGTGAATCGTGCGAGTCGATCCACTTTTTTACCAAATCGAGTTGACTCGTAGCTTTGAATTGATTTTACAATGAACTGAACATTTTGACCTTTTCTTGAATCGTTGACTGGTCAAATAGATGTTCTGAGGTGAAATAAATGCTGGAAATTTTTTAAGGGTGGGCAGGAATTGAACCTAGAACCTAGGGGAGCATGTAAAGCACATTAAGCACTGTGGTACACCACAATTTGGTGATAATATTCGACTCTCTTTGATATTTATACTCAGAATCAAAGTTACCAACCATATTACAATTTTATGTTTTATTAACTAACCACGAATGTTCGATTCACGTTTCAATACTCGAATCGATACTCAAAAATGAAAAATGATTCACTCTCCAATTCACGATTTCTCAACCTTGCCAGCAGTGAAATTCTCCAACAAGGCTGAAACTATTTCCTTTCCATTGACATCAGCAGGAGGTGTATACTTCATCAATTGAGTGCCTACTGGCTTTTGAATGGGAAACAAAGTCCTTGAATGTATATAGTTAGGGCTAGGTTACCAATTGGGTCCATTTTATTCCACGAGAAGAAGAAATACCATTCTCATCCTTACCATTGTTAATCACATAATAATCAGTTAAGATGATCTCATTGTTATCTTGATTGATTGTTTGATCTAGGGTTTGGAATCCCAGGTCCACTCTTTGAAGTTCAAATTCCAGGAGAAGAACATTTTCATATGAAAAGATGAAATAACATCTTTTCCCCCATGATTTGAATTAGAGAATGGCGGGAAGGTGATGAAAATACAAGGAAAATATTAGGATCTTGAGTAACTAGACATCTTATTTCTTCGTTAATTCATTACAGAAGGAACCCTTTATATATATATGTATATATGTTCCAATTATGATTACAACCGTCCAAGTTGATTCTTCGGATAGTTACAGACTTACAACACAATACATACAAATAATAATTAACACACCCATATACTATACATACGTACAACATGTAGGGTTATAACATTCCAGTCCCCTCAAGTTGTTACTTGGCCTCAAGGTGCAAATTTAGGAAATCGAGCCATGAAATCGCCATACAACACCCAGTAGCATCTTCAACAGACTTCCCTTCCCATTGAATAAGAATTTTAGTGACAACTTTTTTTTTTTCGTTTAAATAATCTATGCCCCAGTATTTTGACAGGTTTCCAAAGAGTATTGTGAGCATCGATTAGAGGCAGAGTTGTTAAAGAAGGATTTGAATCACCCAATTTTATCGTTCAACTGTGAAACATGAAAGACATCATGAATCTGGGAACCAAGAGGCAATGCAAGTTTATAGGAGACAACACCTATTCTTTTTACTACTTGATAAGGACCATAGAATTTTAGAGCCAACTTTTATGACGGACAATGTCCAACTACAGAGTGTCGATATGGCTGCAGCTTCAAATATACCCAGTCTCCAGCTGCAAACTCACGTTCATTTTGGTGCCGGTCAGCTTGAACCTTCATTCGATTTTGGGCAAGCACCAAATTTTCAAGCAAATGTTAAAGTAATTGATCTCGTTCTTGAAGTGTTGAATCAACAACATGAATATTAGTTGTACCAGGAATATAAGAATCAATACGAGATGGACGTCGACCATAAACAACTTGGAAATGAGACATATGCAGTGAGGTATGGTATGTTGTGTTGTACCAAAATTCAGACCAATGCGGCCAGTCAGTTTGTCGAGTTGGATAATCACCAGTAAAACAACGAAGGTATTTCTTTATTGGTCGATTCACAACTTCCATCCGTCCATTAGACTGAGAGTGATAAGCAGTACTACGACATAATGTAGTACCTTGCAAATCAAAATAATCTTCCCAAAACTGACTTATAAATGTAGGATTATGATCACTTAGACTGAAACATTTCGTGTAACTTAGACACATCATTAACAAAAGTTTGTGTTACAAAATTTGCAGTATAAAGACGTGATAGAGAAGAAAAGTGGGCATACTTACTGAACCTATCGACGAAAAACATAATGACCGTTTTACGATTTGAAGTAGGAAGACCGGCAATAAAATCTATTGATATATCACACCACATTTTAGATGAAATTGGAAGGGTTGTAGAAGACCAGGTGCAGAGATATTTTCGCACTTCATGCGTTGGCACACTTCACATGTAGCAACATAATTCTTTACTACTTTTTTCTGAATAAAAACTTGTAGAGCAAGTTTGTAAGTTGTTAAGATCCCCGAAGAAAAGTGGGCATACTTACAAAACCTATCAACGACAACCATAAATAATCGTTTTACAATTTGAAGTAGGAAGACATACACTAAAATCCATCGAGATATCACACCACACTTCAGATGGAATTGGCAAGGTTGTAAAAGACCAGGTGGAGAGATAATTTTGTACTTCATGCGTTGGCACACTTCACATGCAGCAACATAATTTTTTACTGCTTGTTTCACTCCTTGCCCATAAAACTTGTAGAAGCAAGCTTGTAAGTTGGTAAGATCCCCGAATGTCCACCAATTGGTGAGTTATGAAATTCATGCAAAATTCTGCTGCACCAAGGAGAATTGGGCGACAATACAATTCTTCCCTTATACTGTAAAACACCATTGTCGATTGTGTAATGTGGAACTGTTGTAGGAGAAACCAAGAGGCGGTAGACTATTTAATGTAACACACCATTTTCAATAATATTATCTTTAATTATGCCATTCATAGAAGAAAATATAGGAGATGAGATGAACACAGTTGTGGTTAGTCATGAGACGAGAAAGAACATCCGCAACAACATTTTCCTTACCCTTTCGATATATAATTTCATAATCATAACCCAAAAGCTTGGTTAACCATTTTTGCTGCTCCATTGGTGTTAACCTTTAATCAAGAAAATATTTCAAAGTACGGTGGTCAGTTAATACCTTAAAATGATGACCTAATATGTAGGGGAATAAACCCATCGAACTACGTATCTGCATCTGGGACGAAGAGCAAGATAACACAGAAAAAGAGCGAAGCACGGAAATGAACCAATGTTCCTACGTACGGCAGAGAGTTGTATACATCACGTAATCGAGACCATACACTTGTTAAAAGACTGCCTGTAATCGACGAAGGAAATAGCGAAGCAGAGTTGTAGCAGGATAATTAACATCAGTCAGAGCGAGGAAAAGCTGACAGACCCGTGATCACTAATAAGTTCTCGATCCCTTTATGCCATCAAAGAAAAGCACGTATCGAAGATTAAGATATCGAAGTAGGAATCCTGGCTCAAAGGCTAAGATTGAACCAATACCACTCCTCGATATGCAACAAAGCTTCGATACATAAACCGACTTACTCGACAGAGTCTGACATCTATGATTGTGTAGTTTGTCTTATTAGCTGTATCCCACCTTGTATTTCGCACTATATATGGTGAGCTCAGATTCACTTGTAAGGGTTGGATTTTTTGATAAGCCTTGGGGACTTTTGGGAGAGACTTGGTAGCCATTATGCACTAATCTCCACTGGTCTTTGAGCACATATCATGTTAGTGTAATCACATAAAGAATTTAACTTCATTGATTATAATACAAGGTCTAGTTCTTCATTGAATACTTAGTAGCTTACTTAGCCAATTTAATTTGATCCATTGCATAGCTTACTCTTGTTCCATATTGTTTACCTGATGTATTTAGAATAAATCAATGGATGTGAGGTATGAGATCTCTATGCAGATTTTATACCTCTACATAATAAGTAGGGACGTCACTTTGAAACAGCCATTACAATAGCCAAGAGTTTCTTATCGTAAACAAAAAAAAATGCTTTTGTGCCAGGGCTTTACTAAGATATGCAATAGGTTTCCATCTTGTGTTAAAACAACACACTATCCCAAGCTAGAAGTGTCACACTCTAAACAAGTTCACGAGTAAAAAAGTTGGTGTAGTAGGTAACGCCTTCTTCAAGCCATTCAGGACGTTATTTCCACATAAGATGGTGCAAAATAGGGTAATTCTTAAGTCTTTGGATCCATGGATTTATGATCAGTTAGGGTTGGTACCCTAATATTTGGTATCAGAGCCAAGCACTATGACCCAAGCCCGCTCCACGAAAGCAGTGACTTATAAGCTATATTAAAATGTGAGGGCACCTATCTATGTGTGGGCATAGTGTCACCACATTAAATACTGATAGGCGAATAAAGCCGCCAAATGATGGAATCGGGTCAAACAAGGACGTTCTGCGTGATGGAATGTTAGGACCTTAGTCCTACATCGCTAAGATAGTGCAAAATAGAATAGTTTATAAATCTCTGGGTTCCTCAACTAAGACCAGACCGGTTTATTGAGCTTTACCCATACGCTTATGACGAGTTAGGATTGGTATCCCTCGTAAGATTTTCACCGCCATGTCAGCACTCAGTTTTGTTAACGCCGGGTATTCTTACAGAGACGACAACAAGGTGATATGGCAAGGCCTGATATCCTCATGGGTCGATCTCTCAAAGGTTTACTGCACCAAACTAAAGTGCAAACATAGATAAAAATAGACCGCCATACAGGCGCCAACATTCCAAATATTTTTTTATCAACATTTCAAATATTCATCTATGAGATAATCCGACCAAATGCAAAACACAAAACGAAATCATCATCAAATCACACAATTCATCACAAAACATATGAAATGAAATTAAGTGTTTAATACATACAAGGTTTCGTTTTGTAGCCGAGAAGAAGAAAGAATAACAAATCTTGTGTAAAATAAAGAAGAAAACAAACAACACAAACATGTGGTGCGGTGCGATGCAGTGGTGTGTGTAACAACAAAAACAAGACAACAACAGCAGCAGCAACAATAATAGAAGGTACAGAATAGTAGTAGTAAATGTACTAGGACCCCACTCACATATATGATTTTTTTTCTAGGATGAAAAAACCCCTGTGATGATTTAGGATTTTTACATCAATCAATCAACCGGCACTCATCATGGTTTTGCTGCTGGTGGTGTCACTGCTGGTTCAGCAGCTACGACATCGGCCTTGACCGGTTCAGCTACTTCGGCCTTGACCGGTTCGCTAACAACTGGTGCGGTTTCAGGAACTGGTTCAGCAACAACTACAACTTCTTTCTCTGCGGGTTCAGTGGTGGTTGTAGTTGCGGTCTCTGGGGTAATTTCGTCGGCAGTTGTGGTGGTGGCCTCTTCGGTGGTGGTGGTGGTGGCGGCGGCGGCGGCAGTAATTTCTTCAGCTGGCAATTCTTTGTCTTTAACTTCAGGAATGACTACAAAAGTGGACACCTTCTCAAATAGAAACAGAATTGGTTTTGACACCAAAGCTGGACCCAAAGTCTTTGATGCTTCACAAACTTGTTTTGCTCCAGGGAATTCTAATATTATCAGAGAAGAATGCAATTACAATTAGAAAACTATTCTAGCATCCCACAGATTAAGATGCCAGTATTCCACAGATTACAGCTAAATGGGTATCAAAATTTTCTACTTACCAATTCCTTCCAATTCGGCAAGGAATTTTTGAACATCCTCGGAGTTCTTCTTTACACCCGAAGTCTTTCTTTCCTTCACCAAATCCTGTCAAGAAACAAAGTTGGATCTTATCAATAACAAATAAGTAGTTTTACAACTCCGTAATAATTAAGCCAACTCGCTACTAGCTGACTGCTGACACTTGACTTGAATCATCTCCCACATATATGTGTACCATCAACTGTACTAGCTGACACTTGTAACAGAGAACTTGTTAATTGAAGCTACTAGTAATTACCTTGATTTCAGTTGAAGAAGCTTCATATATTGCTACAACTTTGGTTTCAAGTTCAGGTTTCTTCTCTTCCAACTGCTTGTTAATCTCCTCCTGGACACACATATATACAACAAAATTCAATAAATCCACACAAAAAAAAACAAACAAAAAACACATATATATATATTGAGCGCAAACATGCAACAGCCATAAAAAAAAAAAAGAATGATCCATTGTTATATATGCATACTAACCGTAGAATCCGTGAAGGATTTGCATGCATCAGCGGCAGCAGCCTTTTTACCATCTTTGTCAAAAACCTTCTTCAACCTTGGAACCACCTTTGTTTGCCAATAACCCATCTCTCTTTGTTTTGTTTTTAAACTTAAACTTAATCGGAAAGATCTACACAAATTAAAACATATATTTGTTAACAAAAACCTCCAATTAATTAGCTTAGCAAAACTAAAAAATGATCAAGATTTTGCATACCTAGAAAAAGAAGAACCGATCGACGATGATGCTTGGCTTCTTTCTTCTTGGATTGGGAAGTGATTAATCAAAATCAAAATGAAATAAAAGGTGGTGGTGGTAGGGGGGTTTTATGTTGTATGACAACTGTCTTTGTATGTCCACCTAGCAAACAAGGTTTAAGATACAAGAGCGTGGCAGGATGATCATATAGAAGTGGTTACTTCTAAATAACCCTTATTGTTCTCTTCAATTACGTTAAATACCCTTCATTAATTATTGTTCATTCAATTATCATAATATGTCTTAATTAATGATAGCATTCATGGTTGCTTCTCTGTCCCTCTCTTTAGACTACATACATTATAGGATAATTTAGGACTAAGTCATTTACTTGTGAGTTGTGACCCAACGGCCATTGCCCGCCCTCTACTTGAAAAAAACAGTTATTTCACTGTATTGGTCAAAATCTTCCCAAAAGATTCACTGAATAATATGGAAGCTGCCGGAAGGATTTCGGATTTATACACCAAATTCTGACACTACTATGTGTTCAAACTTGATTAGACACATACTTAATGGTTATATGAATGCAGAAGCTGATAGAGGTGGAACAAAAAAATTGTCCAAAAACATGACATGAGGTGGCGCCGTCCCCCGCCATGGATTTGCAGGAGGTACATTATTTTTGAATCCCTGAATGGACGCCACATCTTCTGCTCCTTCACTTTTTCTCTGTCTTGTTTTTGAACCATCTTTTTTCCCTTTAGGCTTAGTCTTATGGTGTCCAGTCTAGTATACTAGACTGGACAGCCACGTCAGATAGTACTCTAGAGGCGTTCTTATGGGTTTGGAGAGATTGGACGTCAAGTTGCTGAACCGTTCAGCGCTGAGCGCTGAATCATTCAGCGCTCAAAAATTTTGGGCCGTTGGATTATTTAAACGGATAAGATACAAAAGATATATTAATAGATTTATTAAGATTCTGTGAGAATATTCTTTGAGCGCTGAACCATTCAGCGTTTTCTCACTTTTTCAGCGCTGAACCGTTCAACGTTTCAGTAGTAGCTACTACTTCAACTACTACCAAATGCTAGGAGAGAGAAGTAGTACTACTACTTTAGACCACGCTTTTGGTGAATCTAGTACCCAACTAGTAGCCCCATAAGACTAAGCCTTAGTTTGTCCCGCGTCTGGTGTTTTCCATGTAAGAATTAGGTATAAATTTAGAATTCTACTTGCACCAGACTATAAGAAAGATTCTTTCTATATTTAGCTACCTCGGGTTATAGGTAGTAGACTTCTACTTATAAAGTTAAAACTTATAATTGTTACAATATTTGTATGTCGTTATGATGTTATTATGGTTTTTTCAAGACATTGTTTGCTTACACAAATTTATTATTTGTGATTGGCTTAAAGTGATGAATTCATTATTATTGTTGCATGTTGGGAGTCTGGATAGTTTAAGCTAGCTATTATTTACAAATCTACTAATGGGGGTACCATATTCAACGGAAGGGTACCAGGGAACTAGTCAGACATGTTAAAGGGATAAGGGGTACCTTATATATATATATATATATAACCCTAAAATCACAAATTCTCACTTGTTCATACGCTTCCTTTCTCTGCAGACGTAACTTCATTAGCACTAGCACCGCCTTAAACATCTCTCACCTTCGTTGATCTCCCCTAAAATCTCACCATCATCTTTATTGCAATTTTCTTAATAATACTCAACAACGTACAAGTTTTACCATTGACAAAGAAACCAGTTTTTTTTTTAATGAATAAGAGAAGACGAAGAGTGATGGTGGTGTACTGGTGATGTTCAAAATATTGGGATCTGATTCATGAGTGATGAAGAAGAGATGATATTCACTGAATTTGAGTCCTCACCACCAAAACCCTAGTTGGTTTTCATGTATCACATAAGTTTCTGTT
>JAJJMA010161209.1:0-13836 GCA_023529015.1 Papaver nudicaule | reverse complement strand
TTTGTTTCAGTCTAAGTTATATTGGTCCTTCACAATTCCAGATGACATATTTTTATTTTTTTAAATAAATGAAAGATAGATTGAATTGGAAAAAGTTGTACAAAGTTTACAAGATATTTACAAAGGTCTTGCTCAGACCAAACCAGAGAAGAAAAACAGAGCTCTACTCTCGCAAAATAGCCTCTCAGTTACATATCAGTTGGGTTATTAAATACCCAAAGAAGGTGTCCAGTTTAGAACACCATAGTTTTAAATCAAGTTTAACCCCCACTACTAAGTTGTCTTTAGATTTCCCTTGAGCACCAGTTCTCCTGGCATTTCGGTCAGTCCACAACTGCCAGAGAATAACATAGGGTAGCAGTTTCCAGATAGTATAATTCTTCTTGCCAAAATGAGTGATTCTCCAGCTTCTTAGTTGCTCATCCACAGTTCCAGCCATTATCCAATCAATGTTCCAGCGGTTTAGGAAATAATCTCATTCATGAGTAGCCCATTCACAATGAAGAAAGAGATGACTACTGGTTTCAACATGTTTGTTACAGAATAAGCACAAAACTGACGGCAAATGCATACCTCTAAGCTATAACATGTTTCTAGTAGGCAACGAATCGTACATCACATCTCACACCAAGAAGGATAACGTTGGAGGTACTGACTTATCACCTAACAGTCTTGCAAACGAGCAATCCTCCGAGTTTTCTTGAAGCTTTGCATACATCTTTTTAGTAGAGAGATCACCCCTACATTATCCTCTTCATTAGCCTCCAACTGCACCTCCCTCAAAACATGTTTTAACTCCAGAAAATCTATGCTTTCCGCTGGATTCAGAGTTCTGTTAAACTGAAAACGCCAGACCCTGTTACAAATATCATGTATACTTGCGAACTTCTGTAAGCTAAGTCGATACAGTCTCGGAAATTTGGTTAGTCAGTGATTCTGACACTAACCTCGAGTCGTGCCAAAACCTAAATCGTCTCTCATCGTTCACCTGAATACTCATACACAAGTGCGCATCACCTTTCGCCTTCTCAATTTCTTGCCATATACTTCTCCCTATAGGCTCATCCAACTTCAGCTGAAGTAGAAAGTCCATTCCTGACTCAGTTTTTTCACAAATTATTCTCCTCCGCAAAGTATTTGGTTCAGTTGCATATCTCTAATTCCACTTAATTAGCCATTAAACTTCTATTTAAAAGCTTTAAATCCCTTACTCCCATACCATCTTTCGTATTTGGTCTACAAATCTTATGCCAAGCAACCCACCTCATCTTCTTAGTATCTTCATCCCACCCCCCCACCCCCCCACCCCCCCCATAAAAACTTCCTCATGATATCATTCAACCTCTTTTTTCCCCTTATAAGGCATATGATCCAAAGAAAGAAATTAAACTGGCAGACTACTTAGAGAACTTTTGATTAGGGTTAGCTTACCAGCTTTATTAAGCGATCTCATCTTCCATAGAGCCAATTTCTTCTGCATTCGTTCAATTACCACTTCCCAAATTGCTTTGTTTATCCTAGTAGCACCCACCGGAAGACCTAAGTAGGTTATAGGTAACTTGTCTATCTTGCACCCCAACTCCAATGCCAACTCTTCTATAACATCATCCGCTCCAATACTTGTCATTGAACTTTTATAAATTCAACTTCAAACCAGTTAGAACTTCAAACATTATAAGAATTACATGAAGTCTCCTCACTTCCTCTCTCACAGCATTCAAGAAGATAATGGTGCCATCCCCAAACTGAAGATGTGAAACCACTGTTCCATTTTCTTTCACCGAGAAACCACCAATTTTTCCCTCCAATAGTGTTGCATCCAACAATTTTGACAACACTTCCACCACCAAGATAAATAAGATAGTCGAGAGAGGGTGGTCACCTTGTCATATACCTTTAGAAGGCTTGATTCTGTGTAGCCACACCATTTACCAACACTGAGAATTGAGTACCCATCACGCACCATCTCATTCAACTAATCCATTTGTCTCCAAAGCCATTTCTTTTCAAGATTGCAAAGAGAGCATTTCAATTCACATTATCGAAAGCCTTCTCCATATCAATTTTACCGAGCAAACCTGGCAAATTCTGCTTGAATCTACTATCAATACACTCATTAGCGATGAGTATACCATCTCAAAATTGTTTCTCCTTAATGAAGGCACCCTGCGAGCTAGAAATTAAACTTGGCATCACAATCTTCAGTCTTCCAGATGACATTATACCAACTCTACATTCGTGGAACATTTACTTGCCTGACAAAGAGAGTAATATAGTGTGGAATTTTCTACCTGCAGTCATCATGTGGAGCTTATGTCTTGAGAGAAATGCTCGGGTTTACAATGATCATGTCAGGTCGTTGAGCCTGTATTTGCTAAAGCAAAATACTGCTTATACTCTTGGTTCTTGTTGCTAAAGAATTTTGAGTCTGTAGATTATCAATCAGCCATTGTAAACTGGCAAAATTTGTATTACTCTCTACTTAGTTTTGTCACTCTAGTAGCATGTTACTAGAGTGTTTTGTTTTTGTACTATCAGGGTGATACAAGCTTTTTCGATCAATATACTTTCTTTGCTGATTAAAAAAAAATTGCGACCATCTCTACATAGGTCTTTAGTATTCACACATCGAAAGCGTGAAAATTATTGAAAACGAGAGATTTGAACCTCTAATTTTATATCTCCCAGATTTATTTGCCGAAATAAATTAGCAGATCTTAAATGTGATTTAAATCAAAATTGCATTGAAAAATTGTGTTAACGCTTTAGTATAATACTTTACGCGTTATACCTTATCTACGCACTTTCTTGTAATCATATACAACCAATTAAATTCAAAGTTAATCTCAAAATCTTCAAACCTAGCAAGAATCTATGTTTTTTTTCTTCACAAGAATAAAGTCGAAGAAATATAAAGAACTCAAAATTTGGCCCCAAACCAGTAGCATTAAAAGGCAAGGGCTAAAGATGCTAAAGCTGGGTGATCACAAGAAGATGGTTGGCAAACGCATCTTAAAGTAGGGTCAAATTATTCTCTCTTCTTTTGGTACACAGGGACATGTTATTCGCTCACCACTAGAGAATTAGCAAATCAATCTCCAATTTTGTTCAATCTACACGTTATCACGTTTGAAAAAATCTCACGGCATAAAACCCCCTTGATAAGACACTAAGAAAGAAAACTCAGACGTGTATATTTATAAACTCCTCATCGCTATCTTGGTCCAGAGAGAACTCATCAAGATAAGATTCTTAGATAAAGATCAATTATTTCAGTTCATCGATCAAGATGGCTATTATGTGTTGTATTCAGACATTACCGAACCGAGAGATGACAGTAGACGAATTCAAAGCCTGGTTACGCCGGTTTGATATGGATCGTGATGGTCGTATTAGTCGTGAAGAGCTGAAAGCAGCACTGCAGAGCTTACATGCATGGAATGCATGGTGGAAAGCACGAAAGGGAATGAAAGAAGCCGATACTAATCGAAATGGTCATATCGATAATAAGGCTAAAGATGAGATGGATAAGTTGGTTAAATATGCACAACAACATCTTCATATGAAAATTTATGAAGATTATAGCTGGTGATATTATCATCGATATATAAGCGAGCTAACTCATCATTACTGCTTCTTTGTTATTTCTATATATCTTTAGAACTGTGTTTGTAAGTCTGTGTGTATTATGTATGTATTTGGTTCTGTTGTGCGAGTAAGAGATCGAGCGTCAGCAGATCCATGGAGTCCTGTATTGATTGTTGTATTTTGTTTTTTCTTATTAACAATGGCTCAGTGATTTGAATTGGTAACCAAATTATCTAAGTTCAAAGTTGTATGCTTACTCATCATATATATATATATATATATATATATATATTGGAAATAGCTTAACCATATAGTACGTACATGGGAGTAGTAAATAAATTATAACATATGGTTAGGTTTTTGGAGATTTTGATTGTATTTTTCTTGCCGTTCCTTGAACTAGAATTTCGAAATGAAATCAACATAAGGTATGGCGCGAGCAATATAAAGTACTCATTTTCTTATGATTCACAAGTAGAATCCTTCTTATCGGCTAATCTTTTGTGGAAGGGGATTCAAGGCAAATGTGTGTATGTATTTATTATGTTGTGAATTTATTTTTGTAAATTAGCCAAACCAATTAGCCACATATTTTGTGAGATCTTGAGATGGCATAACAGGTTTTGAGTTAGTTACCTTAAGGAGATGCAGTGGCCTTCCATTATGGTGAAAGGTCTTTGGCGCATATGGAGTAAATGATAAGATTTATCGAAGGAAAAGAAGCACACACCAACAAAGATCGTTATGAAGGTTGATTTTCAACTGGGCAGACATCTTCAAAGAGTGCCAAAAGGTGACTTTCCCAAAGGATTATTGACCAACATGAAACTAATGTATTTTAACCCTCTATAATGTCAAGTACACCATTCACCAAGTCTCTCGTTTTTAAGGAGTTCGAGGAAAAATCCTATGCTCAAGTGTTAAGAGCAGTGGAATGATTTGTTTTCTAAGCCACAAAGTAGTTGCTTCTCTTGGAAGTCTGTAAGCAATATCTTTTTTCTTAGCACAACTATTTCTTTGATCGATTTATTCATTTCTTTGTAGATAAAAAAAAAAATAGAGAATATGTTTTTCCCTTTTGATAATGTTCTGCAATGACCATCTTGGTGGGCACGACCCACCTCCTGTATTCTCTTCCTTTTGTTGATCAATATATTCCGTGCTAAGTCAAGAAAAAAAAAAGGAGGAATCGATTGCAACAGATGAAAACAATAATTAACTTCCATCATTCTAGCATAACTTATAACCAACCAGGAAAGTATTGATGGGTGTATTAGGCGGAGGCCCTTATCAAGGACAAACTTCTACACTATCTTACGCAACCATTCACAAAATAAAATTGCTAAGTAAATATCTTTCTTGAGGTGTGTAACTTGTTGGTTGGTTGCCTTCCAAAATTATTCTTGTTAGATAAGAAGGAACAATACAAGGGATAGAAAAACAATGGCCACCTCCCAACGTGCTTGCATATAAAAAATGATCAACTGCCAGGCATTTTAGTGACAAGCTTATAGGTTCAGAGTCTTATCATTTCTAGTCATTCTATTTGTTAGGTAACTTAGAGAAGTAAGTTGGAAGAAAAATGGCAATTAAACAAGGTCGTCCTCCAAAAAGATGTGCATCTGGCAAACACAAACAGGAGATGACTTTGGAGGAGTTCAAGTTATGGTTGAAGGAATTTGATACAGATGGTGATGGTCGTATAAGTAAACAAGAGTTAAGAGAAGCACTACGAGGAGCCGGAAGATGGTTTACCACATGGAAGAGCGGCCGTGGAGTTCGTTCCGCTGATGCCAACCGTGATGGTTTCATTAACGAGAATGAGATGAGCAGCCTCATTAAGTTTGCTACTAAGGAATTGGGTATCGAGATAGTTTCTTACTAACTCCAACGAATTCCATCCTGTCATTACTAGCTTCTGTCTTTTTTTTTAGTGCGTTTCTTGCTTGTTCTAGTGGTAGCTATCACCATCTCATGTTTCCGAGTAACACCATCAAGGGCTTGGTAGCAGGTGTGATGTAGTACCTGTACAAAATACTCGTTTTCACAACTGTAAATACTTGTACCATCAGTGAGTACTCGTCTCTTTCTTTCTTTTTTCTGTATGAAATTTCCTTTTACCGCCTTCAGTTCCACCTTTTTCCAATTATTTTTTTCTTTTTATGCATACTTCTGCTCTGCCAGCTACCGTGCGAGCTACAGGAACAACGGGAAGTTGTTTCACATTTAAAACCCCCTTGGAGTAGAGGGCAAGTTTACACTGTTTGGTCTATGACTAAAAATCATACAGAGTACTTATGAGAACAAGTGGGATATATATTAGACACATTAATACATTATGTTACACGTTTATTACTAAAGTCATCTGGAGGACAAAGAAGAACAATTTAACTCATCTCTCTCCCCTTAAATCATTTGCAGATCAGCTCCTGCCATCAATAAACGATACACCCACAACAACAGTTGGGACTCTGAACCATCAACAAATACTTTATCTGCAAAATCCAACCGTACTACTGAATACTGTCCCCATATAAAACATCATAGAAAACTGATAACAGATGACCAAAGTAGCAGCAATAAGCATACAAGGTAGTGGAAGATATACCTGGGTCGTCCAGGGCCACAATGGTTAGAGCCGTCGCCCTCTCCCAATTCAAAGGGTAAGGCAAGAATATTTGTTGGTGAGGAAATGTCAATGTCTTCAACAATCAATATAAACAGGAGGTATTTTCCAGAAATTCCATTGATTAAATTCTTCCTGGAACCAAAAAGAGAAACAAACAGGTTTGGTGAGCCTAAGAGTGTGGAATTAACTGTGCCTTTCCATTCTATTTCGTTCAGTCAGTTTAAGTAAGAAAACACTTTAGTTTAAGTTTAGTTTAGGTAAGCTTTAAACACCAATCCAAATCAGCAATCAGCAAATTATAATAGGATGCGGTTTCAAAACACTCCACTACATTTCAGAGAGGAAGGAATAAAGCCCTATTTCTAAAATTTGCAATTTTCACCCAAAAGTTGATTCATCCAAACTCACAAAAAAATACTATTTGCTTAAATGACAAATAAAAAGTAGAAGTTGCAGAAAGTACCTGCCCAGCTGAGCACATGGCAGGGAACATGCCATTCACGAGTTCGTGAAGAGAAGTATATGATTTCGTGTCGACCCGACGATGAACAGCAACCTCACCCTGCAGGGTAAGATGACAAGGTCAGATCTATTATCCATTTATTCGCATAGTTAAACATTTGAGACTGATCACTACCTTAGGATTGATGGTGAAGATTTTTCCTTTTGGCACTCCAACCTTTAAGTAGCTAAGCTCATCTGTGTCTCTGTTCCCAAAACCAGCATAAAATGGATGGGAATCAAGAGGAAACAATGCCTTGATATCCTGAAATAGTTTGGACAACAAAACCATTTAGTTCTGAAATGAACAAATCACTTGACGAAACACAATAGAGAGAGTGCAGAACTCACCTCTAGGCATCCAATCTTAAACTCATGAGGAGCTCTTCTGATAACTGTTCACAGAAATAAAGAAAAAAACACACACGCACACAGAATTTAACCAGAGTTTAAACTTTAATGAAGCAACTAATATCCATTATGATCAACCTTCAGGTAAAACTAAACAAGATAAGAGTCGGTTTAAATGGATAAGTTTTTTAATGTTTTTGACTGCCAGGCCAGTAGATGTTGTTTTCGAAAAGGTGGGTTTGCAATTCAGAAGGGACTGGCGGAGCAGCTTGTTGCTCGCTTGTCCACTCATTAAATATAATTCGTTTTGCTGTTCGTAGCATGGTGTATATAAATAATAAATCAATAAAATATATCTTTATTTGGAAAAACTAACAAATTTATTCACATTGATCATGCATAAAACAGCAAGAATTGGTACCAATTTAAAAAATTGGATAGAGGTATGAAAAAAGGTTGTGAAGAATTGCATATTATAACAACTGCATCACAGAAGATCAAATTAGAATCCTCGCATCACGTATAAGAAATCTTAAGGAGAATATTGTTGCAAATTTATGGGCAAAAAAAAAGTAGAATAGGAATAAAATGATACCTTCTCGGTACAGAGAAGGGAAAAGCCCATCAGGAGAAATGACAACAGGCCCATCTGGTAGTGCTTTCCCATCCTGCACAAATGAGTTATAGTTTAGTTTAAGAAACATATTTTTCTGAGCCACGTTGTTCAAGGTTTGAACTCGAATGCCTGAATAGAATATCGAAAACAGGAAACAGAAACCAGCATCAAATCTATGCCATACCTGTTTGAGGTTGATTAGAAACTGCCTTGTGAGATAGGCCTGAGATACTGAACGTGCACTAAGGTAAATAAACTTGTACCCATTTTCCTACAACAAGAAATAGGTAGGGTCATGAAGGATACGAAATGCTGGTTCTAGACAAATTTCTGGAACGTCAAACGGCATTTTTAAGACTTCATAAATACAAGAAATCTTGTCTTTTATGCAACCGTTTGATACCTTACGACACCTTCTAAGAGAGGTATATCGACTTAATGAAAGCCTTAGGCAAAAGTAAACATGCTTATGCCATGCAGCAGTATGAATTACTGTCTAGAATAAGTGTTAGGAACATAGACAGATGAAGCGTACCTTAATGGCTGAAAATAGGTGTGCAACACCAGTCTGAGACCAATCTTTTCCGACCAAAGGCATGAACTGGCCAAGAACATCTGATCTGTAATAAGGATGCAAATGAAGAAAATCAATCAACAAGAGAAAATCCTCATCCGGATAAAGATAACAGAACACATAGACGCATAAGACTTCATGATATGTTTAAGGGAACACCAATGGTTCAAGAGCTGATAGGTAAAAGCTACAATTTCAAGAACCACGGAAAAAGCAAAATAAACGTGTGACCTGCGAGTCTAACATCCCATTTTGATTTTTGATAGTTAAAATTTCTCACAGATACAAAACCGAAAACATATCCTAATCAAAATGCATAATTAGCAGCAAACACCACGGCTGTAAGTTCAGCAACAAGGAAAGTTAAAAGTGTGCCACTAAAATGCATGTTGCAAAGTCATTTATGGTGAAAGTAATATATGTTCTATTGGCACGTTCAGTTTGCATTAAATGCAGAGCTAGATGCCTAGATTATACAAAGATATGCTTTCAGAACAAAATATCTGTCCACAATGACTTTAGGTAACTCACTTGTTAAAAAACAAGATTTCAATTGTTTTGTGTCATATATCTGTCACATTATCATAACTAAGACATCAATCTCGTAAGATGGGATAAATGGTATCTTCCTTAGGCAAGTTCCTGCAACCCTGTAAGATGGCCTTCATTGCGCAATTTGTGTTACTTATAACTAATCAAACAAGTTGGATCTGCCTCTTAATATGATCCTCACATAAGACTGAAAAACACAACAAGAACACGTAGACCCTTTCAACCTTAAGTGGCGAAAACATTCGTTGATAACTATCTATTGCATATCAGCCTATGCCAAGTAATTTAACCATCGTGGAAACTCAACAATCCAGCTAGACTTCCATGAGCCATGAGCCCTCATCCCTATAATCAGCATGTATGTGTTTAAGAAAATGATACATAAGACTGTGGAATACTTTTTTAACCACCTGGAAGTATTAATTGATGAAACAATCAAAAACTTACTTGGTAATTGTCCCATCAACATCAGATACAACTATACGTGCGTCATACTTCCAAAGAAAAATTCTAGCATCAACCTGACAAACAAGATTGTTGAAAAATGAGAAAGGAAAACGTATGAGTTTATGCACAAATGAAAATCTCAAATAAACCTAACAAAATTTTAATTATGATAATAACCTGCTGCTTCCCCAGCATGGCAGTTGAAAATGTGAATTTTATCACGTTCTGACCTTCCTTCAGATTCAATGATGCCAGCTGTTCAGATGTTGGAACAATTGACTTGACCTTCTTCACAGTAACGTTGCCTTGTTGTGCATTTCTATCTGGAGATACATAGTTGGAGCTCTCTGGTGCATTATCAGTGCCCTCACACTTAGTGCTATCCAGCCCTGGACTTACAGTCCCAATGGTTCTTGACCGTCTCAAACTAAAAGGCCAGAGTCTCCAGCTTCCTCCAGAGGCAACAATAGATCTTGGTGACTGCCCTTCTAGAGTCTCTTCGATTTGTTCCACAGCAATCATGCCTTCAGGATCAAAGGTTAGTTCATGACCAAACGAAGCCATCCCCGAAATAACTGGAACAGCTGCATCCCAAGGGAAGTAACGGCCACCCATTCTAACAACGAGCTTGTCACTGTCCAAAGGGGCAGAGGCTGCAGCGATGAAATTCTCTGGATCTACTTTTTCAGCATCAAATGCTTGTGAAGCAGCATCAATTCCCATCCCTTCATATAACAAGTGCTTGCACAAAGAAATCTCTGCAGACATCACATACTTTATAAGCTATTGGCTACAAAATTAGAAGAAAAAGTGTACAGCCAGATTTATCTTACCAATTTCTGGGATACTTGACATTCTTTTAAGTTCTTCAAGTATAGAAGTACTTGAGCTTCTATGTTGTTCTTTTAAGAAGTTGCCGGAGTCAATATCAGACGTAAAGGGCTTTGAACTATCCTTCCTGAACAATTTCCACCCCAAACTTTCTGAACCTGAATCTAATGAGCAGCTTAGAGGCTGGACATCAGACACATCCAGATTATCGATGCCAGATCGAAAATTTGGCAAAGATTCCATCATCCATTCAACTTCTTCTGATGGACCCCTTCGACCACTGGGAATACTTCGTGCACTGGAAGTAGTCCTTGACTCTTCGAACTCTGCTTGAGAGCTAAGAGGAGGTTGCTCAATAGTTTTTAAGGATAAAGAGGTGTCATGATCTTTTAAGATGTCTTTCACAGAAGTCAAAGAATTACTTTCTGTCTCCTTGGAATTTGAAGATACTGAATCTTTGCAATGGACAGGACTAGATTCCAATTGATCAATATCGCTGAAAAGAAATTGTTCTTCATCTGAACTCTCTGCTAACTCTCTCTCTTCAGCTGAACTAACAAATTTATCAGCACTGACAACTTGAGCTTGCGGTTCTAGGGAACCAGTTGAACCCTGAAGATGACTGTTTGATGTATGAGAATGAGAGGATTTTTTCATTGATGATTGACTGAAAAACTCCTCATCCACATCTGACTCCAACTTCTTCTCGCCAACTAATCTCTCGGGTACTACTCTTGATTCCTTAACTTGCATCCTCCCAGGCTCAACAGTATCAGCAGTTAGCATGTGCATATTAACCAGCGAATTCGCTGATTCATTTCCAATATTTTCGGCATTAGAATGCGTGAAAGTTCCATTCTTTCCACTCCCAATCACATTGATTTGAATGTTGCAAGTGCCTAAATCATGTTCTGTGTCCTCATTGATCAAGAGAACACGTGATACACGTTTAGTACTTCCCAGCTCCATTGTTTCACAATAGAATTGGTTTTTCTCTTCTCCTAAACTATCTGGTGTCTCACAATCCGTATAAGAAGAAACCCTTTCACTTTGACTTCCCTCTTCGTGTAAACTACCACCAATAACATCACTGCATTCTCTAGAAATTTGCTCTAAACTAGGTTTTGCATTATCAATCTCACCCAAATTTAAATCGAAAATTACAGCAGTTTCATCCTCATTTTCATTGTTCACGCCCAAATCTAAATCATTCTCAATAGATTCCAAAAGATTTAAACTTGAATTGCTTACCTCGGTGGTTGATAAATTGCTAGACCAATTGACCTCCAGCAAACCTGCAGCAACCTGAGCTTCCTCCAATGAATCCAACCTCTCAATACTCTCTTGCCCCATCGATGCTCTCCTCCCAAAAACATACCTCAACAACCTAGACCGCCTCGAATTGGTCCTGGGCAACAAATTCACATCTCCTTCCCGCACACTCAACGAATCACTAGTCTGTGATTCAATCCAAGTCTCCGTAACCAACTGATTATTACTATTATTATCGTTATCAATTTCTTCTTCACCGGAAGAAAGAGGAGAAGTAAAATTTAAATCTTCATCATCTTCTTTAACATCACCAAGGAAAAAAGCTTCACCTTTATGATCTAAATACATGTGGAAATCTGAATCAATTCCATTGACATCAATATTAACAACTTTTTCTCTGGTTTTCAAAACCCCTTGAAATTTCCCAAATCTTACATACCATGGTGATGATTTATAACTTCCATCTGGTTGTTCCACTACTATTATATCTACAGCACCACCAAATGGATGGAATGGACCTGATACTGTATATACTCCTCTTGATATTAGCCTCGCCACAGTATACATATTTCTCCCCAAATCATAAAGAATTTCACGATCAAAACAGTAATAGAAGTTTAAGCTATAGAAGAAAGAAAGAGGAAGCAGAAAGTAGCATAGATTTCTGGCGTTTTCTTGGGAATGTCGATGAAGGAGGAGGAGATGGATTTACACGTCATTATTTGAGTTGGTCGTCAAATTAATGAAGGTAGGTAAGAATGATGATATCCAGAAGAGAAGAAGTGGCGATTTTAACGTGAGGGCCTAGACGGCGTAAAATAAAATAAAAAAACGACCGTCTTTGCCCAAAAAAAAATTTTGCGTGTAAGAGAAATAGCATATGGGCCCACTGGTTACACACTACATACATAGATGGATTTGTCAGAGGTGAGAAAAGGAGTCCGATTTAAAAAAAAAGAGTCCGTTAGTTTACTATCATGATGACAAGAGGAAGGTAATGGCAGTTGGAAGCCTCAGAAGACAGCGTACTAGTGGTCTAGTTGGTTCTTTAAGGTTTGAATTTGATAAGAAATAACTCCATTTTGGTTGTTGTTTCGAGATGATAGTATTTCTCTAATTTCTTGCACCTGGCTAAATTGGCCCCATTTTGGGGGCGAGGATGTTCTCAATGGGGCGAACATTAAAGGTCAAAATAGTGTTAGAACGAAGTAGTAATCCCAAAAACCCCATATCCACCACAATTAGGATTAGAGATTGTAATTAGAATTAGCAAATTATATTATTGATTATCAAAATATTAGATTATTAATTAGCCAATTATAATAAGATTAGATAGTTAGCCATTATCACCACCACCACCTCCATTATCACCATCACCACCTTCATTATCACCATCACCACCTTCATTAATTCATAACCATCATCAAGTCTATCTCCATCATCAACATTCATGATCATCTTCATCAAGTTTCGATCATTAATAATTCTTCGCAACAATCATGATCATCTTTAACGTGAGATCTCAGTAACCACATAATTCTTCATTCCTACTAACGATTTAATCACTACTAGATATCCAATAAAATTCAAAAAAACTCATTGAATCAATGAAACATAAACTTCAAATTAACCTAGAATCGTCACGGTTGAGGGTCAAAAACTTTGACGATCAAAGAAAATCGTTACGGACGATGATAAAAAAATTGACAATTGTTCTTGATAGTTGACAAGTCGTCATGGTTATGACCATCGATCATGACGATTTTTCATGATTTTTTACCAGAGATACAAGGATTTAGACAGAGGAAAAAATCTGAAAATTTCTAAAAAGTCGTCAAGGTTTTACATAAAACCTTGACGACTTTTTCTCCGCAACAAAAAAATCGTCAAGGTTTGAAGTAAAACCTTGACGACTTTTTCTCTGTAACAAGAAAAAATGAATTTTTTCTCTATAACCAAAAGGGTCAAGAACAATCGTCATGATATAAGACGAAATCTTGACGATTTTTTCTCTGTAACTTGAAAAGATTGAGTATTCATCATACAAATCATAGTGTTTTTAGTGTACTAAGCTCCTCATTGGAGCATCATTCGATTATGTTTGACCAACCATCTTTGTAATGTAAGTTAATCAACAAACCAAGTTTCAAAATCCGAATTTTGAAGTATACTTGATTTTTACGTTCTTCGTTTAAGTGATTTTGATAAATCTTACTATTGGTGGTGGAATTGGAGGCGGTGGTGGTGATAATGAAGGCGATGATGGTGGTGGAATTGGAGGTGGTGGTGGTGATAATGAAGTGGTGGTGTTGATAATGGAGGCGGTGATGGTGGTGGTGGAATTGTAGGTGGTTAGCCGTGAAGGTGGTGGTGGTGGAATAGGAGACGATGATGGTGATAATGGAGGTGATGGTGGTGATAATGGAGCAATTATCTAATCTCATTTTAGTTATGTTAATTATAATTGGACACCCC
>JAJJMA010161207.1:0-16210 GCA_023529015.1 Papaver nudicaule | reverse complement strand
AAAACGCCTTATCTGGCTCCGCTAAGGTAAATCTCTTCCCTTTGCGACTAGCCTTTTGGTTTTGCTCAAATCTGTTCATACATGTTTGTTACCGGACAGACACTGATTTATTTTCAAGTGAAATAAGAATTATTTAAAAAAAAAGAGAGAAGGAAGTGTACAAATTTACTAAAAGGATCAGTTCATTCAAACGCAGCAAACAACCATTTACACCCAAAGTAAGTTGGTGCATCCAGCATTAAATAAGGTTCATATCCTCTTCTGGATGAATTGCCATGCATAGCAATTACAAGGTTTAAGCAATCTGACACCAAAAGAATCTTGGTCAGATTTTCCTCGTACCTTTCGTTCTCTTTTGCATATGCATTAAATATTCAAGAAAAGGACAAAATGCTTTTAACTGACCAAATATAGACAGTTATTCTCTATTTAACCCCAGCAAATACAGGAGGTACATGGTGAAAAACGTTAAGGGCCTGAAATAATTCACAGCCGTTTTTCACACTTCCTATTAGACAAAACCAAGCGAACTTCTGATTGTTTCAGATGATTGAATATTAACAAACCATCATTGTCTGCACAAGAATGAATCTAGAATCTTGCATTTCACATAACATGTTTATATGTATCAAGAACAGAATACACACATTCTTTACTTCTCTGACCAGCTTTGCTAATGCTACCGGACCTGCCAGCCGGAGACAGATCTTGGGAGCGTGATGGCATTTGAGGCCTTCTCCAACCTGTATACAACAAATAAAAAACACCAAAACACCATGACTCGAGTTGGGAGGCAACATGAACAAAGACAAATCAATTTTAAGAAAGAGAGAGGACCTGGTGATTTCTTCTACAGCTTTCATAACTTCTGTCGAGCTTGTTTCAAGCACCTGACCTCCAAATACGATTTCATTCAAAATTGTGTGAATCTGCAGACAACATAAATCCAGAAAAGAAGTGAAAAGGTTTGGGCTGCATTCACACAAAAATAACAGAAGAACAATGAAGTTTGAATCTAAACTACGCTAAGCATACTCAATTTGGTGGGAGTTGGGACTTACAGAACTGAAATCCCAATCTTTTGACTTGCAATTGTTTCCCACTAATCAATTCAAGACTTGAATTTTTATTTTCACTGTTGTCCTAGTTTCAAACGCTTATGTGCCTAGGTGCATGACTATGACACGATACAGGGCAACTAGAAGTGATTCTTATCTAGTTGTATCTAGTATCTACCCAAAACAGAAAATAGAAATTAATATAAAGGAATGAAGACCTTGCTAAAATTGAAGACAACATCAAGCTCGCACACATTCTTGAAGCACTTGTCCAAGGTCTCCACAAAAACTGAAAGGAAGAAAGAATTCATGTGAAGTAAGTTAAAATTCATCCCATTAGTCAATCAGACCCGGGGCATCATACCTATCTCCAGACAAGGTAACTAATATAACACAAACTATGCTTTAAGCCAATAAGCAGTGAGCTGCTTGCAGTTTCAGACTATAAAGTACCAATCAAGGGATACAATACGCCTATGGAAAGCTGGTCAATTTTCATATCATGCCTAATCTAGGATGAGGAGAACAATGTTTTATGTTACATGCTCCATCACCTTCTCCCATTATTCAATACACAAACAATGTTTCCAGCCTCGGGGTCAATCAACATATGCCAGAAAAACATGATTTTAGTGCAAGTCAGAAAAAATGAAAATCAATATTGGAGTTGCAGCTCCAGCTTCTGATAATGAAATTCCTCCTCAAGACAAGGATATGATAGTGCAAAGTACCTTGAATAAGATCAAGCATAGCTAGCTCATTTTCAGAACTATCAAATACGAACACAATGTACAACGTTGCGTAGTGTTTATACTAGTCGAGTTTCCTGAAGAAGAAAAAACAAACAACATTTGAGCATGAAGCTTCTGCTTATACCAGCAAATAGCAAATGTGCATAAGAATAATGCAAAACAAAGAATGGTGACATTATCCAAATCAAGGATTAACTGAACAATTGAACTATGATAGGCCATCAATCCACAAATGAAGTTCGCCATCAATCCACATCACGGCTTAAGAATAATTTCATTAAACAGGTATAAATGAGCTAACTAAAAGAATTGGAATTGCAAACAACGAAATCAAAGTGGTGGTGCTACATACCGGGCCAAAGATGGAATCAGCTTTTATGAAGTTGCTTACATTCTCAGCTCTACTACACAAAACTGTATGAGAATGACACAAAATACAAGATACAAAAATTTAATCAGCAATGACAAATCAACACATTGGATTTCTCAAAAAGAACACATTCATGGAAAAACATGAAGAATTAGATGACTTATGATTTGGTTTATCCATAGATCCATCAGGTTTGAGTAATTCAGTCTAAATTGAAATCAACTAATCAGTAATTAAAGAGAACCAGAATCAAAAGAGAAAGAGATGGAACCTCCATAGATGCTCCGTATAAGCTCTTGTTGTTTCTCCAGAGGCTAATTTCAACAATCAAACACACCCATCATTAATAAAATCACTTACAAAACTTCAGATTGGAATTTAAAATAGAAAAGAGATTTTAAACCACGTAATCGTAGAATTTCGTTAGCCTAGGTTTCCCTTGTGTGTTCATCACCACCACCGCCTCTATCATCTTTCCCCTCCTTTTAGTTGCACAACAGTTTCAGCGATGCCCAAACTTCAAAGGTTATGTCAGCGGTCAAGCACACTGGAATGGAATTACACGGCTAAAAGTTTTACCAATTTTACAAATCTGACGAGGTAAATTCCGTTTTTTATTTTATTATTATTAGTATTTTTTAACGAAAGGCCTGAGCCATTATATATTCATCATAAGTGTCTGTGGAGTACAATAAGAGCGGTCTCATGGTAGATAACTATAACCATCCATGAGACATACAGAAGGGTTGTTACAAAACATTGATTACAACTGAAACCCAGCATACTGTAGAAGGTGACGTAAACGCCATAGCCTTCGTACGCCTTGGCCCATCCAAAAGAGTGGCCTGGTCTGTTGAGAAGTAGCATCACCACACTTCAGAGAACGGTGTGGGAGTAGAGAACCTCCAAACATAGCTAAACAACCACCAACAAGACTAACACACAGTAGTAAGTACATATTAAACAAGGCTAACCAACCCCTAGTGAGCATAACCTGCAGCAGAAAGCGGAAATAATCACAAGTCTTCCAAATTGCCCAGTAGACGAGCAATGTACCCAACAACCAAATCCAACAGTTGTGAAGATGCAACTGTGGATTCCGCAGCATGGACCTGACCCATTTATGATTAGTCTTAACTATTCCTGGGTCAAACAGAAAAGAATTCCAATGGGTCCCAACTATTCGAGGGAAAGGCCTACCCATCAACATCTCCACGTCCCTACTGTTCTATCCCCAGTTTCCACAATGCGTAATATTGACCAAAGTACGGTGACAAACATCCATCCCAAGATAAATGTACTTGTGTATGTCACCTTCTGTCAAACATGTTAGCTGAGAGACACGCGTAGCTAACATTTCTGTAAGCCCCTTTTTTGAACGCGTGGATATGCCAGAGCAAGAAGACAAGGTTTTGCAAAGTCTTGTTATCCATATCAGGGGACCACCCTATTTGGAGAAGGATAACCATTATAGACAGTTGCCACGGAGCATCTTCATAAAATTGAAATACCACAAAATGTTGCCAGAAGTGGTCTGGTGTGTCACCCTTAGAAGGACACATCTACGTAACATGTATGCATGAGTTAGTGTGACGTTGCAGGCACTGGCTGGAGAGTAACTTAATGCTGACACGTGTGTTCCTTATAACATACGAATATGTGTTGGTCTAGAAAACGTCCGGTCTTATCCTTGCGCTATGAGTCAACAAAAATGGTATCCCATTTTGACTCAGTTGGCGAAACAGTAATACTCCGTTATGAGACGGACTTGGCCCGAGTTGAGGAGAATCGGGAATATCCATGAACTGTATGATCAACTTACCCCCCGAGTTGTGTTCTAAAAACACAGATGCCCCAAATCGTAACTAAAAACATATGGACACTAATCTCGTTAATTCCAAATTGATGAAAAATATAACTGTAACTTGATGAGATCCCATCAATCTGATACTGCAAAAGAAAAATCATTGGTGGTACAGCAGAAATCAGTGTTGTATAAAACCCACCTTCCAGCTTGAACCAGATGAGCCAAATATGACTAGAACCTAAACACCCAAGGAAGCAACTTGTTGGAAGAAATTGACTTTGAGATTGACAGTTGCTGATGGTGTCGGTGAAGTTGGAGGTGTTTAATCCGGTGGAGAAGCAGACCAAGGAATTTGATGGGAATTGAAAAGAACAACACCAACCGGATTGAGGAATAAGAAAACTAGGAGACAAGAGAGACAGACAGGGAAGAAAACAGCGAGAGAGATAAAGGTTGAGTTTGAGAATTATAGAGAGATGGTAGGTAGTCCCGGAGTTGGATGTGAGGATTTGAGGACAAGATAGAGATAGGAAGAACCTAGCTAGCAATACCAAATATGTTTGACTAAGGAATGGGTTGGACATCCTTAAGATTTTACAGACAACCAAGAAAAGTTGAGGATAAAATGACGGGGAGAGTTAGATCTGGAAGAACAGGTAAGAGATGAAACATCAAGTAAGGCTAACTAGACTACATACACGAACCTCTAAGGGTGTAACTAGTTACAATCCTCCGCCATAAAATTTGAGGCAGGGTTGTTGGTGATGGTTATGGTGGTGATTATGGTGGCAGGGTTTGAGAAGTATGGTTGTGTGACGGTGATGATGAAAGGAATCGGTAATGGGAATTGATAACTCGATGCGTATTCCACTAATTAACCAACTCTCTCAAGAACGAGTCACGGAGAGGAAACTCGGGATAGAGAAAAAACCCTTGATATCTACCTTTTAGTTTGGTTGTTTCTCCATTTACCAATGTTGTTGACCGTAATGTAAACCCTTCTGACTTTAATTTAATGAGGTATTTGAAATAAAATTTTGGGGCAGTAGCCCCTGTTTTCTTCAACAACAACAAAATTGTTTTTATGGTGGCCTAATTCACCTTTCGTCATTTTGAATAGGGCCTAAGTTTTGTGGTTTTGTTCAAGTAATTTTTGAATAATAATTTGACAAAGTGTGTCCAATGGTTTGGCGAAACAAGTGATACACGTTAATCTTCATCTGATATGAATTATTTGTGCTCACTACTCGGGCAAAAGTGAAGTTTTGTTGTGCTTAACCATTGGGCGTAACAAAGTTGTTTCAACTTTTTCCCATATTTTTTTTTCTGTAGGAAGGACGGGCTTAGACAAGCCCTTTTTTATTAAACAACCTCATTAAACTTGAGGTTTGAAGAAATACATGATGGTGAAGACTTGGCATTCCACCATCCATTTACATATTCATGCATTGCATATTGACAAAGGATATGAGCAAAGCCATTTCCAGGTTTTGGAGTGAATATCTTCAAAAGTGGTTGCCAAGTCTTTTATCCATAGTACAATCGATTTTATCTCCAAAGAATTTCAGTGGAATATCCATGAATAGCCTAGATCATTACAGAAGCATCACCTTCTAAAAGGACATTATTGAGACCTAGTGTCTTCGTCAAATCCATTCCCAGTTTGAAAGCTTTTGACTCTCCCGTAATAGACGAAATGGCATCAAAGGTTATGGTAACAACACCTAAATAGTCACCTTTTATGATCTTGAGCAATTCCGCCTGCAACTCTATTGTTTGGGACGAAGGCAACATCAACACTAACCTTGACAAAGGGAAAAGAAGGAAGTTCTCAGTGTTGCAGAGGAGTATCTTCTTTATTGTCGTTAACGAAGTTATGCTCTGATAAACCAACATTAAAGTCACAGTGAATTCGCTTGTCACATCTTATTTTTCCCGATATTCCAGATGATGCATAGTCTCGTATCGAAGTTGTGATTATCATGATTTTCCATCCACTGTAAGAGTAACTATGTTGCATCCAAGATATCCTCTTGTTTAAGCAAATTCATCCATAACTGTTGAAAAACCGTTCTTGTCGATTGACAGTTGAACAATAGATGTTCAACAGTTTCGTTTTCATTCTTAGAGAAGGTACAGGAAACATCCATTGAACATATATTAATATTGACTTTAATAGTTAAACTTTTATAACTAGATTTCCAAGCAACGCGAATAACCTTCGGGATAATATTAGCGTACGACCAAAACTTACACCAAGGGAATTCATTCAATGCAGACGAAGGCATGTTTTCATTAGCTAAGGATTTATAGTAAAATTTAGCTGTAAAAAACCTGAGTTCGAGGGAGACTATATCAGCGAATCTTTTTATGTATTATCAGTATAAATATATATGGTCGTGATCTCCTCCAGAACATTATGAGGAAAATTTTCATCCAGTAAGACAGGATCCCATGAGTTTGTCCTCAGAAGAATAAGATTAGAAACGGTGGAGGTATTGCGGATAGTAAAACCTCGTTATTGAATGAGATGTTGTAACTGGTTACTAACCAAGGATCTTCGTAGTTCCTAACATCCTTTAGATTTGTTTAATCTGCCAGTGGATATTTTTCTCGAGAATGGGACGAATTGACTCTTCCAAGTGGACGAAACTTGGTTTGCAAGATCAATACATGAATATGACTTACCTTTTAAGTACTCCAATTTGTGAGGGAGTCTATTACCGAAACTACAGTTCTGTTCGCAAACTGGTTCGCGAACCGTATACCACTTTGGATTTCATGAGAAATCCAAAATGCCTTGGTATGCGAGCTGGTTCGCGTACCAATTTGTACTCTGGACCTCATGAATTTTCTTTTGAATCCTGGATCGCGAAACGGTTCGCGAACCGCTAGTGCGGAAAGTCAATTCAGCCGTATTCTTTGTTTTGTAGCACGTTAACTGAGACTGTAATCTCGCTTCTTGAGTATTCTTTAAGATTCAACATTCTTCTAATATTGATATGCGAACAAACCATTGCCATAGAAATTGTATCGAAACTTTCTCACAGGATTCTTACAACCTTATTACATTCAGAAAGTATATACTAACACAACCTGAATGTTGTAGATATGAATCCTTCTTAATAATCTATCAATACTAAATTCATCGACTATGTTTGAATAGTAGAATAAGTAGAATAGGAGAGCCCATAAGTTACAACTCCTACTAACTTTTGTCGATGAAGATGTAAAGATGTCTTCTTGAAGCTCCGGTATTCGTCAATGTCTCAACTACCTAATCTAATTCCTGTATCTGAAACCTGACTTCATTAGACTAAATTAAGAATTGTGTTTTGGTAATTTCTCGAACCCCCACAATTCCAAGCGAACATTAACATTTATCTTGCGACTTTTTAGGATTGCCGCTTTACCATTAAAATTAGAGTTGATGATTATTCTTCCCAACTTAGATTGAGAAGAGTTTTGTTTGATGTAGAGTTCTTCTGTCTTCTCTTTGGCCTTTGATGATCATCTACATCAGTAAAAGTAGAAGATATTTGTTCATGTCCATCAGTTCTAGCCACGGATTTCGATTCCTTAAATTTCAACATCGCATGTGATGGTGGTTTTAAAGCAAACTTTTTCCTTTATCTTTTCCAAGAGATATGTGACCATGAGAGACCGAGACTTGAGGGATTGATAAAATAGTTATTTCTGTCACATTAGCAGGCCTTGTAATGTTTGTATTAAGGTTATCGTCTGTCGACAAATCGCTTTAAAGGAAATATAGTATTGTGCGAGACAGTTACACCATCCTTACTCGAAGAAGAATATGCTTTTGTTCTTGTTTAACCTTCTCAGAAGATGATGATGGCCCTTAAGATGGAACAACCTTCTTTGTTTGTTTCTCGACCAAATCTTCAAGAATATTATCTTTAAATTCTGGAATTTCATTTAACTAAACCTTTGTAGTAGCATTAATGTATGGTTTGTAGGTTGGCTTCAACAATTCCATCACCTTTTGATGTCTTCAGGGTATTATCGAAGAATATGGTCCTTATATTTGTTCAACTTAGGGCACATTTTCATTCAGTGGCCAATAAACCCACAGAATAAACAAAATCATGGCAGTCTTTCATATTTGAAAGTGACAGCATAATCTGGGTTACCTGGAAGAGGTAACCCAAATTGCTTGTGGTAGAGGATGATTGATTGATACCTGCGTTTTGGTTCTTGCAAACTTACCCCAAGTGGTGCTTTCATAATTAGGAATTGGTCTAGTTTTTCCAATTTGAGATACCATTTCAAAGACAAAAAGAAGCACATTAATTCTTCACCGTCAATCCAAGAATTTGAAGGCTAAATTCTACGTTGTCAAACTTGTATTCACTTGGTAATTTCCCGGAATGTCTTTCTCAAGAGCACTATAACATAGTACGCATAATTTCATTATCAACTATGAATCTGCAGATGATTCAAATTTTATTAAGTAAGTGTCATTAGTTAACACTATAACATAGTACGCATAATTTGTTTTCTATGATTCTGCAGGGTTTCCCTTGAGTTTTTTTTTTTTTTTTTTTTTTTGTAAAAGGGTCGTAAGTTTCATGTCTAATTAGGATCTGGGTCGTAGAACATGTAGTTGATCCAATAGGGCCATTGACTGACCAAAGACCATTAGAAAGCCGTCAACTGACTTTTTATGTTTTCTCATGCATCTTGACCATTAGTTGGCTAGTGTTGAACGTTAGATACTTCATTTTAATTCATTTCCAGAGATAATCATTTTCAAGGTGTTTGATATCAGTCGATTAAAATCACAATCAAATACTCCATTATTACATCAACCTAATTTTATATAAATGAAATTAAAAAATAATCAAATATTTATATCCAAATCACAAGAAGAAGAATACAAGACAACAAGAAGCTAAAGGAATGGGGAATATATCAACAAACCTTATTTTACCTTGTTTGATTGAAGTCAAAGAATACAAGTGAGATCCTCTTAAGCTCGGATAAGGTTTTAAAATTAAAAAAGTAACAGTGAAGGATAGACAAGGATAGGATTTTAAGCTAGGGTTAAAGTCTTAATCTTGGGGGAAGGTGATAATATGATAATCCAAAAAAATTATAGATAAACGAAAACTGAAAGGCTTGATGTTGTTATGTACTATAAGTTATAATTTCATGGGTGTTATTAATAAATAATTTGATTTGGATTACAGGGGAATTTGGCTACGGATGAAGAAGACCAGAATTTGTTGAAGAGTGAATAGAATGGATTTAGGATAGGATGTAAGAGCATTTCGGTAAAAATATAAATTAGTTATTCGTCAGTTTACGATCCTAATGCATCTACTGCATATTCTATGGCCCATACCCTAATTAGCCATGAAACTTACGACCCTTTTGCAAGAAATTCGGATGCCTGAGTTATGAACCCGAGAAGTTAGTGCTGAGATATGGTTGATGAGGTACCTTCGTCAAATGGAAGATTAGCAAATTTCTGAAGAAGATCATTTGATGAGTGTGAGGACTGAGGAGTTATTTTTCTGAGAGAGGAAGACATTTTGCAAATCGGTTTTTGAAAGATTGTTGTTGATTATGAGAAGACCCTCTATAGGTCATAAAAAGGTTTTCAAATGAAACCAATCAAAGAACTTTCTAGTGGTTAAATAGTTTAGAAACTAAATAAGGGAATGGTAGTTGATGGAGATAACTGAAGATTCCAGAAAAGGAGAAGTTTTCCCAAAAGAATTACAGGTAAAATATTTAAAGAACCACCTAGCCCATTCTAATTCGATCAGATGAACCATATATGGTTTCTGATACTACTAAGAACAACTCAGAATAAAAGATCGAAGTTAGAAATAAATACCGAACGTAGAAACCTGACAAAATAAATAAATAATTATTTATTACTTTATTATATGAGAACCTTAAAAGAATTAAAAAATCAATATGAGGATTACCCCCTAATCATTTGGGCAGATTAATGATTATGAATGATCAAAATTGCAATGAAAACAATGAAGATTTGATGTTTTGATAAAAATCGCCTTATTTTCAAATAGGAGACAGAGGTTGTTTTTGTCTACTTGAAATGCCCACTCTCGATAGAAGCTTGAATGACAACTTGTATGTGGACTTTTGGCCACAGCTTTTTGTGTTTGAAATATGAATTCAAGGACGATAAGACTTAGTCCCCCAAGTTATCAAATACAATTTGATTAAAATAAACAGGACCATATTATCCCAAAATGTTGTCGAGAAAGTTCCATGTTGGTTTCAATCTGTTGTAGGTTGTTTCAATGAGAATTGTGGAAACAGTTGCAAAGTAATTATCTTTTGTAATTATATTCCTGAGGTACCAAAGTGGTTTTGTTCTTATGATAATGAATCGTACTAGGTTTGTCAAATCTATTTTTAAGCAAACACTACTAGTCCATTGTCTCTCTAGCGCGATTTTTACTGCCACTCGCATTGCCCAAATCTCTGTTTGTATAGCTGTAGTAATACTTCTTTATTTTTCTTATTGTTGTAGTGATACCTAGCGGTGACGTTAATGATGTGTTTGTTATTGTATCTAATTATCCATAACTAATACCCCCTTCAGTATGATCTAGTTTTTCTCTAGTTGTTCCATCAATGTTGATTTTAATCCATCTAGGGTTGAAGGGCATCCATCCCGTTAAACGTAAGAGTCAGTTGGTGTTTATTTCAGGCTGCATGGCTGGCACGTGGGGATGCAGAACTGTATTTCCCCAAGTGAGTTATTTTTTGAGCTTTCTAGGTGATTAACATTAGATTACAAACTACAATACTTTCATACTCGTGAAGGTCGAGACCAATTTTTGAAGGCTTTTGAATATGTCTTTATGTTTGATGCCTGTCATGAGAATTTACAGGATTTGTTTATGAATTCACTTGCGAATAAAATACTGGTAATCCAGGCCAATATGATTATGAATCAGCTGAAGGGGAAGATGAAACCAAAATACGACCAAGTGGTGAACGCCGTTGAAAGTATAAGGAGATGGCGCGGCCCATGGTGGACTAAAAGAAACGGAATTAAGACGTAAAAAAATCTCGAAAGTGGATTATTCGAAAATATAAAGATTTGAAAGTACTTCAACAACGACGTATGCATATATCAAGTATTAATTGAGAACATGCACAACTCATGGAGTATTAAGAAGCACTTAACAAACTCAGTCAGTTAATTCATAAACCTTTTGGTAATTAACCAGCACAAGAATCGCCAAAAAAAAAGGAACAAGATCTATAATAGATAAGTATCTTAGTAACATGGACCCAGGGATGGAGCTAGAAATTAAATACAAGGGGGGCTAATTGAACAAATTTTTATGAAAATAATACAAACTTAAAGGATTTCAAAGAGAATATCAAAAAATTAGGAGGGGGGCGGGTGCCACCCTTGGCTCCCACTTAGCTCCGTCCCTGCATGGACCCCAAGTCAGCAAATATACCATGAAGGCAAGAAAAATAATATTGTCAGGAACTTGGGAATAATCAACATTTATGATTCAGACAATAATGAATTAATCAACGTTTAATGTTTAATCTCTAAAGATTTAGTTTTAAATTCAACAATCTAGTTTTGATGTGTTATTTTTATTCAAGGATGTAGTTTAAACTCGCTAACTTTTTTGTTAGTGTAACTTGAATCACTTCAATGAATGATAAATTTAATTTCATAGGATAAAGTTGTTGGGTGATGACAGGCACTGCGCTAAGGAGGATTGTATTTCTTTCTTTACCTAGCTACCTGAGAGTATAGGTAGCAGTCATTTTCTTATAGAATAAATTTGTTCATAAAGAAAAATTATGAAGTAAAATTGTTACACAGATTCTAGCTTATCAAGGAGAGAACTATATGTTGAATATGCTTGGTTACTTACAGATTGAAAGGGAACTCACGGTTGAGGGTTATAGCAGGTTTGTGATCTACCTAAAAACACTATCTAACATATATACTTTGTCTGAATATAACATAATTATTGCTTAATAAATAGGTACAAATAAGTCGATTACCTTATAATAGATTTATGACAAAATGTTTGATTTTGAAATATAACGAATAATAACACCAGAATCATAATATCATTGGTTTATAATCGAAAACGAAAGAAAAATGAAAATACATATTAAACAGTCAAATCGAACAAGACAACCTCTTTAGAAGGATAAACTAAAATTCATCATAGGTAACTAGGTTACTACATTGCTTTTGTTTTAATAGTTAAACTCTTTCTCCAAATCTCCCTTCAAAGCACCCCTACCAAAGAATCGCTTAGAAATAATGAGTAAACAACTTCTAAAACCAACAAAACTAAATGTTAAATCAAATAAGAGTATACAAATACTTACAAATCTAGCTAAGACCAATGGAATTATAGTGGGGCACATATGTTCCATAACCTCCACACGCCTTTCTCTTGGCATACGAATATGAGCATTGCCATACTTGAATGAATGAGATGAAAAATTTCTAAAGAGGGCAACCAACTCCGTGAATTTCTTAAAAGTATATTCCCTTGGTTTTGAATCTGACGTGTTTCCCTCGACATTTGGTTGCTATGTAATTTTTTGTCAGATTTTTATCCTCCTTAACAAATACTTCACAGGAATTAGGATCACACTCAGAACGATTCTTATAGCAAAAAAAAAAAAAAAAATCAGAAACACCGACTTCCTCGTTGAGCCTAGGGCTGGAACCCTTGTATACGAATACAACTATTGACCCTGTATAAGTATGTTATTCCATCTGAGGAATCATCTTACTTCCCTCTCGATATTGGGAAGTTCAAAAAAAAAAAATTGAAGATTATTTACCATTCCCCAAACCACCTGTGTATCTTGGTAAGACCTCGTTACTCAAATCCATCTTAACCCCTGATTACATTAATATCTTGTTTTACTTTTAAGGTTACCCGACACAAATTTTGTATGTTAATGAGTCAATTTTATACCGACTGTTATAATTTGTATATCAGAATTCAAAGAGAGACATACTATAAATAATTGAGGGGCTCGACAATATATATATATATATATATATATATATTGTTTAGGGAGTCGTCAGTTGTAAACTCCTTGTTCACAACTTTTTGTATTTTTCGAAGGTGATATCTCGGCTCAATTTCTTATTAGTTAACTTGATTAGAAAATGATGATAGAATGAATAAGTTTATTATTTATTCTCAAAATAAACAAAAGATTTCATTTTCATTTTTATTTTTGGAGGAGTAAGAAAAGCTCTTATATTATACTAGGGAGTGACCCGTGCCGTAACGGCACGGGCTATTTGACGGTTGTTTAAGCTGGGACATCAAACATGCACCAAGCACCGATCAATGTCTTACTCACTCATCTAGTATGTAACGTCGCTAGTCATTTAAAATCATAACTCTCATTGTCTGTTTTTTTCTTGGATTCATGTATATTTTATTTTGTATGTACGTGTCATAAATTTGGAACATTTTATGTCGTATCATGGTCGTCCTTTTTTTCCGGACCGCGACGGGACTATCGTCTTATTTTTGACAATCACGTCTTGGTCGGTCATTTCTTAACGCATAATATTATTCATTTGAAATCCCGTATTTATCTACTGTAAACATTCTGCCGCCTTCACCTTTCAGAAATGGTACACATCATTTTTTTTTGAAACCTACATCTTTTAAATCTCTTTATTGTCTGCCATACTCGTATAATTTATTTTTTCAGACAATTAGTTTGAATCCCCGTATGTACCAACAACAAAAAAAAGGATCCCCGTCGGATGCATAGTAAATGTTATTGACCCTGTTGCGGAGTTCTTTTGTGGCCACTATATGTAATGGGGATTCCTCCTCTCAGGTGCCAGAATTTGAATTTTCTCTTGACGACAATTTTGTCTCAAGCATTATGGCTCTTCATCCACCTCCGAGATAAGTTGGGTTATTGATCTGTATGTCGTCTGTAGACCAAGAATTTCCAAATGGGTGTTTCTTCTCATCACGGTGGACGGCTTCCAAGTGTCTAAGTATTTCGGTGTTCATTTCATAAACAGGTCTGTATGGCTGTTGTTTGCAGTTTTGGATGCCGTGGCTGTTATTCTTGACCGTTTAAGTAAATTTTGCAATATAAAAAAAAAATACTATCGACTCCGGTCAGAAACATGTTATACGTCAAGGTTAATTTCAGAACCAAAGTTTACACGATTTATTTCTTTTGTATCCTTCTTTCTTCTCAGTTCGACCCATTGATATGATTCGATAGCCAGTCTTTCATACCAACCGGTAATGTAAACAATTGCACATGTGTAACAACTTCCACCATCTCAAACTCGTACAAACACGTTAATTACCCCGTCTTCTGATATATTGTATAGCGCTTATTTTAAGTTCTTTCAGCCTGGAAATCCAGGCACTGCCAAATGAACCTATTATTATGTTCAGGTTTCCATATGGTTATCCTCCCTATTTGAATCTTTGCCATAGATGCAAAAGACAATTCTTTGGTCCAGGTAAATACAAAGGTGTGAGAGGATTCAACACTGGATCACCAATCCGGATTGTACAACCTAAAATATCCCCATGGCAGACTGAGCTTGCCAACAGACAGGGATAATCAGCAAGAATTCAAAAGGTTAACATTCTAAAAAGAGGAAGGGAAAGATATCTTCCAACCATTGTTTTCAGCGTAGTCCACTTTTGTATCTCAGCAAACTGGATTATAACCTAGGTGTCACTAAAATGCAATAGGAAATGACACAGAAATTGCCTAATCAAATAGTAGAACCATAAATTTCAATTATACAGTACTCTTCTTAATTTTCTTTGTAGAACAACAAAGAAGAAATTACCAAGCACTCATCACAAAAAACACCAACGGTATCAAGTTTGCCCGGAAAATTTATCCATGGTATAAACAGACTTTTCAGTGTATGCAAGCAGAGAAAATTCTAAGGTAAGTAGTTCTGAGCAATAATACTTTTAGAGGCCGCAAACCTACAAAATTATATGTAGTGTGTAAACAACCATCAAACAGTTAGAACGGGTACTGTGTATTTTTTTGCCCCAAAAGAATTTCAACAGGATATTTATAATAAATCCTTGCAAAACATGTGAAATAGTCATAAATGGTAGTTATCAAAGAGAATCTTAACCATACAGGCCAAATTGTTAGCGTTTCTCGGCTAGCTGTGATACTCGCCAGGATGTTAAGTAAATGATGAAGTGAACAATGCAAAAGCCAGCTAAAGTTGGTCAAGTAGCTGCAAACGCCTTTTATATGTAAACTTAGTTCCTTAAGTGAGGAGGTTGTAAAAAATGCTCCCAAGTACTCCTGACTGCGAAAACCTGGTGAATCAAGCATAGAAAATGAGGTTGTCATTTAGTTTTTGTTGGGATAATTGTAACAAAAACTATATATCATTGCAAAACTGTAGTTTCGAAACATATGTTTACCTCTGACCCATCCATAACCTCCAAGCTCCTGTCTTCAGCCATGCCATGTTGCCATGTTGGCTTTGTATCACCTAGCCGTCATTTGAACGCCCCACTTCCTCATTTCTGCTTTGAATGCATCCTCTGTAAACTTCTACGGAACGCCAACTCCTTGCGTTGTTAATACGGCCGCATGTACTCCTTGCGTTGTTAATACGGCCGCATGTGAGTATAGCTTTTCTTCTTGTGATTATACACAAAGCCAAGTTTCTGCAATAAGTATATAGGAATTCAGATAAAGATACAAAGAAGAAAGAGAGGTACTGCCACATGATGCGCCATGGCTAACTTCATAACATAAATTGACTTCCCATGAAATGATGTACCTCTGCATTCTGCCAAAGGAAAGGAAATTATTGTTCAATAAACCTGCAAATTAGAGACTTTATTTTGACATTAGAGTGACGAAAAAAGAACAAAAATTGACGGTGCGGAAGCTCTTTGGTGGGTTCCCTGATATCAGTTGTATTCTGCAAAAAGAAACTCAACAACAATTTTGTGTTTATTAAACTAATTACAAATTAATGTTGAAGCACATCAACATATACTTTCAATTTGATGCCCAACTATCCCGAAATGGTTTTGCACGAAATTAAATGCATCAAAATTGATACAGTACACAGTGGATAATCAAAGTTGCGTATCATTAAACAGAGAAAAGGAACAAACCCTAACAAACATCTGCTTCAACTTTGGGGTTTCCACTCCCATGCTATCGTGAAATC
>JAJJMA010161204.1:0-17378 GCA_023529015.1 Papaver nudicaule | reverse complement strand
GATTTGGATTTGCTAATGGAATTGGGATTGCTCTTTCGAGGTAGGGGTTTCTACCTTAATATCAAACAAAACCTATTTTAGCATTATGATATATATTGTTCATGATTTATTTTTAGTTTTTGCTATTTAATTCCACAAATTTATGTTGGTTGTACGTATATGATTTTGACCTTAATTTTTTATCCGCGACATGACTTAATAACTGATCTTATACAACACAACCAATCTCCTAGAAAAATTGATTTAACTCTGTGTTAGACCGTATTACCGTGGTGGACTTCATTCTGTTTTGACAGAGAAAGATGTCCATTTTTCTTCTTCCCATTTCATTATATCTAAGTTTAGTCTTCTTGTCTTTTTTAGAGCAAGGGCTATGGGTAGAGTGCTTTTGCACTCTATCACTTTCATTTTGAAGGAGAGACTAAGTGAAAGTGGAGAAAAATGACCGTGGAGAGCAAAAGAAAAGAGTCTAAGCGCCTAAAGTTTAGCCGCTTGAAGGGAAAAAAGAAGAAAACTTACAACTGTGTTCCCACCAACTTTAGATTAAGTTACAACAATTAGACTCAGCCGTTGATTTTTGGTTTTGGATCGATCAAGACCGTTGTTTTTGGTTAAGTATCTTTTGATTGTTTTAAAGTTAACATGTGGGGCCTTTAGTTTTTGAAAAGTAGGAACGGCTGTTCTTTGAACAATGAGCGGTGATCTTTTCAAAAAAAATTAATCTTAGTTTTTATGAAAACGGCTAATCTTTGGCCGTTTTTCATGCTTTTTCTTGAACGGCTAAACTTTAGCCGCTTAGACTACACTTTCACTCACTCTTTCATATGAAAGAGTACCTGATAGACTTTGGGGTGAAAGGGGTCTATTCTCTACCCATAGTAGAAGCAAATTTGCCCATTTGGTCATACTCTTTCGTTTTGAAAGAGTCACTCTTTCGTTTTGAAACCCCCATAGCCCTTGCTCTTATAATGATATGTCAAAATCCACTTATTAAAATGAACTATCAGAAATTTTTATCTCAAATGCTAGTTCACTCATGTTCACACTATTAAATTGTCAAAAGGTTTTCTTTTGAAGAAAAGAAAAGTACTCTACTTTAACCTTCCTGATAGCAGTTTCATCTCCAAAAATCCGTATATGCATTGTTTTTAAATAAACTGTCCAACCCCTTGTTTTGCAAATGAACGATGAACCTGCCATTCCTTTAAAGCATATATACCGTATACTCTGTTAGCTATTTTTACCTCCCTAAATTTGGCCCTATTTTGGAGTATTTGGCCCCATGAAAAAATAATTCCGGCGGTTGTTATATAGCAAAATCGGAAAACCCCTTATAATAGATGACTGTTTTACCCTTTCTCAATTAGTTGCTAATTACATGATTAGAGTCTAAACAAGATTAATTAGTCTTAACTCTCATATCAAAACAGTCATCAAAAATTATCAAACATTATCAACCATGAGAATCACCCAAGTTTTTTTTACCAAAATCTTGAATCTGAACAACTCACAATCGGTCTATATATATAGAAACATAAGCCGATTGTTTTTGGATTCTCGAACAATCGGTGCATATTATTACCAACGTAAGCCGATTGTTGTTACTCTGCCCAGGAATTTAACCAAATTAATCGGTGTATTTTTACAAACTAATAAACCGAATATAGTAACCGAAATCGTTTTATATTACGCTTATAAAGGACGATTGTGGAGCACAGGGAAAACCATTTACCTGATCAACCATTAATCGGTTTATCTCAGAGAAAACATCTAACGATGTAGGAAATCTATTTTTTCTATCGGTAGGTAAAACCAAATTTATAGAACGATTATTTACTGCCACCATAAAATCGTTCGATATGTTCATTATTGTAAACCGATTCCGAACTGTTTTTGAGTAATATTAATCACGACTGTTCGATATCGTAAACCGTGTGACTTTAATTATGCCATTACACGTTATCCAACATACTTGCATGTATGCCAAGCGTTTTATTTGAAATAAATCCCAATAAATCTTAATAAAGGGCCTTTAGGTTTCTTTTGGGTTATAAATAGGTTAGGTTATTAGAGAGAAAGCATCAGTTTTTTTTTATTTCTAAAATCGTCTGAGAATTGAGACTAGAGAGATATAGAAGTTTTAAGGTTCAACAATGGCTGTCAAGAGTGATTTGCAGATTTTGTTGCAAAAAATGTATGCTGCTTTAGATGAATACAAAGAAGAGGAAACAGCGAGGGCTGAAAGGGAAGGTGTTGATCCTAAAAGAATGTGGAAAGTTGGTGGCTTCTTGGTGAGCATCCCTCATCTTAAGATGAAGGTCAGAGATAGTTTTGATTTTGTGTCGATTGAGAAGAAGTTGGTCCGCTTCTTTGTCGATCATTCTGAGGAGTTATCCCAACCCAATTCTCGTCTATGTCTTATTATTGGTGAGCAACTTTCAATCTATACGGATTCTCCTAACAAAGATTTAGGGGTTGTAGTCTTGGGTCCCAAAGTAATCACTGTAGGGAATCCTCCTATTCGAACTTTGACTACCCATATTGGAGGTTTGCCTGTATTTGGAATGGTTAGAGATGGCATGGTTGAAGCAACATCCGTTAAGGGAGAGGAAGGACATGCCTCGACTAGTGGGGTTAAAAGGAAGCACTAGAGGAGATGGTGAACAAGTGGTCTTTTTAATTTTATGTTTTATGTTGTTTTATGTTGTTTTATGAAGTGTTTTTTTGATTTTACTTGAGGGTTTGTTAGTTTTCTGTTCTACCAATTTAAGCAACAATTAAGCAACAATCGGTGTATCAGAAAATATTTTTCTAACGATTATGTTTGTTGTTTTCTATAATCGGCGTTGGAGTTTGTGATATTGTAACGATTATTGGTCCTGAAAAAACCAGGAGTAAAGTTGTCATATAATCGTTCTACATATATATCTAGATAAACCGATTATATCAAATAAAAACTGGCCCATTCATTGATTTAGGAAATTCAACACATGGTTTAGGAAATTCTAAAATTACATAATCTAGTAGCTCCAAACTAGCCTGTCATCCATTAATACTTCATCAATGAATCTCGGAGCACGTCTCTTCAACACGTTATAACACTTCTTGAAAGCGTATGGTTGTCGGCCTTGGCGTACTTCCCATATAACCGCGAATCTCGCTTTCTAAAATGAAAGAGTGAAAGAAAAGCATGAAGTTAGTATGCAAGAATCTAACAATGAAACAAGTACAAACATGTCTCGATACTCACTTTCCAACTACTAGATCGTTGGGGATGATGGTTAACCATTTCCATAATTCTAATGTACTCTCGCATATCCATCTTCATGTGATCGAATCGAAAGCTCAACATGCTTGAATTTCGTTGTTTTTGATTCCCGTTGCGCTCTACAAAGACTTCTTTGACCCTCTTCCAAAACATAGTGCGGAGTTCATTGGGTCGTTCACGTAGGACATACGCGAATGATTTCACTAGATCTAAGTCTTCTTGCGCGTCCCAATTCCCCCATTCCCCCATTATCTCCTATTGAATTGAAAAAAAAATAATGGAGAAAGAAGAAGTTCAAGTTGATATGGAGGGTATGTGTGTGGGGAGGTTCTCTTATATAGATGTGATCCCAACGGCTCTTTTTCTTGGGAAAACAATCAACAATCGGTATATATTGTGAACCAATTACGCCGATTTCAATGCTGGCCCAAATTTTAAATTAATATTCGGTTAATAAATAAGTCCACAAGAGCCGATGTTTAAACATTTAAAAGCAAATTATTGGACAATGAAGCATCGGTTACAATGAAGTCAACTGAAGGCCGATTGTAAATACAATCGGCTTACAAGATTAACTATAAACGCCGATTATGTCTACAAAAGATACTTTAACGAATTTAATCAACCAATATCACAGTTTGCGATAAAAATCTTGAGGAGACGGTAATGTTTTTCGTACTTGAAGATCTTCCCATTAATTCGTTACCATTCTTTCAAAGCCCTAGCCAAAATTTCATCATCGCTATCATCCGAAAGTTGAGCTCGGATCAACTTAACCAACTGCATAAATTCGTCGACTCTTTTATGTATTTTTTTCCATCGAACTCCCAACGCATTACGATCTCGCACAACTTGGCTTCTAGGTTCATCAGCATTGAATTCTTCAGTGACAGTAGTCCACAATTGTGGATAATTCACTTTAACACGATTTCGTTTCATTTCAGCAGGGGTCGGATAGAAGATCATATAGTTCTTACAAAGACATAAATCTTCTTCCAACGTAAATTTGGGACGTGGTTTAGGTCCATCGGGTAATGAGTCTAGAGGATTTATATAGGGTTTTCGAACCTTAGATGACGACGAAGAAGATGTTGTAGATGGTTTGCATCGTTTAACTACTGGGCTACCATAGTGTCTAGGGGGAGTAGGATACCATCTCTTAAATGGAGGGGGAGTGAATAGAGGAGGTGATGTATCTGATTTTTTGGTGTAGTAGTAGTTATTGATTATCTCCCTAGTTATGTTTCGAGTTTCGGGTGGAGGAGAAGTTGGAGGCGTACCGGTAGAAGATGATGGTTTAGCCATTTTGGGGGTTGGAAACACTAAGAGTTCTTTATGTCCTTTTATAGATGAAAGTCCCAACGGCTATTTTTTTCAAAAATCTGAGATCAATCGGCGTTAATTTATGGTAACAAACGCCGATTGTGGAGCACAGGAGTTTGAAACATTTGATTAACTATATTCGTTGTAAACAGACTTACAAATACAACGATTGTTTTTAATCGGCTAACACTGGATAGTGTATTAACCGATTATTATCCTGAAATACACTAACTACTATCACATGGTTATGGAACAAAATAGGAAGCATCAATACATGAACAAACATAACAACCATACATTCATAACCAGAAATTCAACGATTTAAGTCAACCATACATTCATAACCAGAAGTTCACCATCATAGATGTCGATAACATAAAATAAACTAGAACACACAATACCAAAACACATAATAAAACTCAACCAGTGAAACCAGTTCCAAACCCTCGACTGCGGATTAGTTCCCAGCTCGGTCCGCCATTGGCCTCAACAAGTGGACGGAGACGTGCAACTTCAGCACAAAGTGTACAACCACAAGGGATAACATCCACAACCTCACCAACCCTCTTTCTTTTAAGATTACGAGGTGCTTGCGCTTGCCATTCATCATGATCAACAAATCTTTCGACTTGGGGAGGAAGAAAATCCCGATAATCCCTACGCAGGCCAGGAGAATTTTCCCCACGCAAATGTCGTGGTCGTGGAAGAAGAGGATCAATGTGTTCATCCCTTTGACGTCGTGTTTCAATCACGCGTGGATCATCCTCACGAATTGGTGCTGGAGGTTCATGGTAAAGCACAAGTGCAAGGTTCGATTCATCTTCACGAATTGGTGGTGGGGGAGGGCAGTCAATGAGTTCGTTCCTTTGACGTCGTGTCTCAATCACAAGTGCATGATCAGGGCGCATTGGTAGTGTGGGAGGTTGATAAACCACAAGAGCAAGGTTCGATTCAGCATCGCGAATTGGTGTTGGTTGACCACTTGATTCTGGTTCCCTGTTACATAAACACGATGGAAACGACTTAAAAATCTAAAGGTATTAAGAGATTAATCGGCCTATATACATTCATACATAAAACGATTTACCAAAATCGGTGCATGTATTTATTAATAAGAACCGATAAATAGAAATAAGTTCAAAACTTTCTGAGGGAACCAGAATCGGTAAACCTACAACCAATTATCTAACGATTACTTAAGTTTAACATATATGGACCTGTCATCCATAATCGGTGTTTAATATGCATATCATAAAACGATTTTGAAATGCCAGTAAAGGTTCAAACAATTCAGAGTTACAACAATCGGTATATAAAGTACTTAATGTGCAACGATTGTTTCTGTGAAATAATAATCGTTAGTTAATTTTAACACAGAAAAACGATTGTTGCTCGAGACCAACAACAGTCGTTATATATTTGCAACTACATACACCGATTTTGGGTGGAAATGAAGGGTTTCGATTCTGCCATTTACGTGTAGAAATCAATTACATTGTAACCATCTGTTAGTTTTACGTACTTGATTGTTGTCGACATAGTGTAAGCTTGCTTTGTTGATTTTGAGAATATGATGAAATTAGGGTTTGTTGAACTCAAAAAAAGAAAAGGTGTTATGAAAGTAGTAGAAGAAGAGAAGAACACATATATATATGATTCAAATGAAATAGAAATGTGATTAAATCAAGAAACAGAAATAGTTCAAATTCCGGCCCTCGCTCTCTCCCCTGGGGTAAGACGACGAGCAGGAACCACAAATAGATAGCAATCACCCAAAGCAACCGCCCAACCATTAGGAGTACTTTTTACTGCCCCATTCGTAAACATGTTCCTCCTTAGATGGCGTGGGACATGAACACATAATTTACATTCAAACCGCCATTCATCTTCTACCTCACCCACTCTTCTTCGTCCTAGATTACGAGGTGCTCTATTTGCAAAGTGATAATCACATACATCCATCCATGCAGGAAAATCTGCTCTATCGATAATTACAGAACTTGGTTCAGCGGTCCTGATGCAAAAAAAAAATTTAAAAAAAATTATAATCTAAGCTAAACAACTAAAAAAGGAAGTGGGTTTCGATTGTTACCTTTCGATATCCCTCGCACCACCATTCTCAGCTGAATCCATCGAAGTTTCGAAAACCGATTACTCTATGTATTAAGCCTTAGCCACGTAACTGAACTGATGAGGTCATCAATAATCGGTTCATATATATCACTACATCTAACGTTTATTCTACTTAAAAAACATAATCGTTCAATATATAGGCAGTTATCCACCGATTACAAAACTACGTAACTTGCATGGAATTTTACATGAAGTGCTGATGATCAATAATCGGTTCATATATATTACTACATCTAACGTTTGTTCATCTTAAAAAACATAATCGGTATATATGTGATAAAACAGAAAACGATTGTTGCTAGTGAAGATGAACAATCGTTGGATATGTTGTTTCGGATCCAACGATTCTGGTATTATCAGCCGAAAAAATTGTCGAAAAATCAGAGTTTCATGCAACCAAATCACGTATAATAAGCAACTAACACACTAAAAACGATTGAGATAAGATTACACACCTTTGACGAAGTTTCCGGCTTGATTCTCGAGTGGGCGGATTCGAAATTTTTGTTTTTGTTTTTGTTTTTGTTTGAGAGTGAAATGATTTTGGTTTTGGAAAGTTTTTTGGTTTAAATATTTTAGGGTTTTTTGATTAAGGTTAAGTTTAATATTTGGGGTGGGATTAGTTAGTATGATTAATTAGTAGTGAAGGGTAATATAGTATATTCCACCCCTGTGAAGACATCCCATAACAACTCACCCTGGATAGGTATAAAATTCTATGGGGCCAAATACTCCACTCTAGGGCCAAATTAAATCAGGTATTTTTATTTCATTAAACATTACAGCATTTGGAAAAATACCACATTTCTTGTTAACTCTTTTTTTTTTTTTTTTTTTGAAAGTAAGCTTTATTATACAAACTTAAACAAGTACAGAAGAAAGTTTTCCAGAAAGGAAACCTGGGGGCTGGCTCTCCCAGACCTCAGTTACATTGTGTTTACTCGCATACTTGGCACAAGTATCAGCTAAAAGGTTCATAGATCCCTTTATATACATACAGTCTGAAAGGAGAAAATCCGACAACAAAATTTGGCAGTGTTTTACAAGGTTTTGTGACTGCCATTCGATTCCATCTACTGTCCCATGCATAGCTTTAATCAGGGTCTGATTGTCTGATATGAAAAGTGCCTTTGAAATGTTGCGTTGTTTAGCCCATTGAACTGCAGCCAGGAGTGCGGAAGCTTCGGCATTTATCACTGATTTTGCTGGTATAGTCCAGCACCTTGCTGCTGTGAATTGTCTTCTGGAGTCGAAGATGATGATTGCACAGCCTGCATACATAGAGTTCTTAGGAATAGACGCATCCACACATATAATAAAAGACTCTTGATGCTTGTTTAGGACCTCATCAGTAATCTGGACAGTTGGAGCAGCAACAACATTATTAATGGTGTTTCTGGTGACTGTAGTCTGAATTTGTGCTGCCTGTTTAATCTCTTTAAACATGAGCTGGACATGATTTATCGTTAGCAGTGGGGAAATCTGTACTGGTTTATAAGAGGCTCTGCATCTTTCTTTCCAAACATGCCATAAAATAAGAACACACAACAGTTGAAAATCATGCATATCTTGATTATTCTTACTCCCAAACCAGGCAGATATCCACCCTTTTACTGAAGCGTAAGACTGAAATTGTCGTAAAACCTGGGGCAGTAAGGCAAACCATATTGCTCTAGCAAATGGACAGTGTATAAATAGATGCTCCATGGTTTCTACAGCGTCGTTGCATAGAGGGCATGTGTTATCTTTGACACAACCAATGGTAAATAAAAACTTTCTAAGCGGTAATATAGTGTGCAAGCATTTCCATATGAAAATCTTCAGTTTCTGTGGTATATTCATATGCCACATTTTTAACCATACCTTTTGTTGTTGGGGAGTAGCCTGAAAAGCAGAGGAGATCAGTTGGTTATAGGTTGAGTTTACCGTGAACTTCCCAGATGCAGTGAGAGACCATCTTAATTGATCTAAACCCTGATATGGTAGTCTTATGAGTCTGATTTTTTGTTGTATCGCAGGTGGAAACAACTCCTCAAGGGCTTGTTCATCCCAATCATTTATGGTAGGATCAATGAGCTGATTTACTGTATTATAATCTTGTAGGTGATGGAGAGTTGGTTGTTGGAGGTAGCCTACAAGATTTGGAACCCAATGGTCTTGCCAAATGCTAACGTCACGACCACTACCTATTTCCCAAATGGAATAGCTTTTGACTATATTGAGCCCCTTAAGAATTCCTGTCCAGATCCATGATCCAGAAGATTTTTTCTTGCAATGCAATGGAGATGTATCATGGAAATACTTAGATTTCAATACTTTCACCCATACAGCATCAGGATTGGATATCATTCTCCAAGCCATTTTGGCCAGCATTGCAAGATTAAACTTTTGTAAGTTTTTAAAGCCCATACCTCCCTGCCTTTTTGGCAAACAGATTTTAGCCCAAGCTTTTGGATTAAGGCCTTCTTTACCCTCCTTATGTCCCCACCAGTATCTCCTTTGGATGGTTTCTAGTTGTTCAAGAGTTTCATGTGGGAGTGGAAAACATGTCATCTGATACATTGAAACTGCATTGAGGACGGATTGTATTTGAGTAGCTCTACCAGCTTGATTTATTATCTTACCCTGCCAACCAGCCAACTTAGCCTTCATTTGATCAACCAAAGGCCGAAAGCTTTGGACTTTGGACTGATTTAGGAATAAAGGAACTCCCAAATATTTGTCATTCAATCCCATAAGTTTCATTTCCATGAAAGAAGCAATATGAGATCTTCTTGCACTGGGAACATTGTTACTGAATGCTATACCACTCTTGGAAACATTAATGGCTTGGCCAGAAACTTGGCTGAATCTTGTTAACAAGTCCAGAGCATACTTGAGTTGAGCATTGTCAGCTTTGAGGAAAAGGAGGATATCATCAGCAAATAGAAGATGTGAGATAAATGGGCTAGTCCTAGCAGCCTTTACCCCTCTTATTTTTCTTTCAAGTTCCGCTCTAGATAATAATCTTGATAATGCATCCATGCAGATGATAAAAAGATAAGGTGACAGTGCATCACCTTGCCTGAGGCCTCTGGAAGGATTGAAAGGCTGACACGGGGTACCGTTAAGGAGGATGGAAATGGAGGCAGTAGAAATGCATTCATACACCATATCACACCAATCCTTGTCAAACCCCAATTGTTGCAAAATATCAATAAGGAAAGGCCATTCAAGCCTGTCAAAGGCTTTTGACATGTCTATCTTAATAGCAACAGCACCAGTTTTATCATTCATCTTCTTCATCGAATGAATAATTTCATGTGCAATCACTATATTATCCTGGATACATCTACCAGGAACAAAAGCGGATTTATGTGCCGTACACAGTACCTTTCCACTCCCTAACACTTCCTTTTCCTATGATTTTTGACCAACTATTTATAACTACGTGTGTATCACCGTTTGGACTCCTTTGATGTGTTGCTATATCTCTATTTGTTTTAAATGAAAATAGTATTACAATCACTATGAGGGACTGATTTTCTTTACATCTCTTTCATAACGGATGGGTCTTTTAGCCTTTAGTTTTACAAAAGAAAATTGCGTTTAGCTCTGTATGTTTTATTGTATTTCATTCTTCTTGTCATCATTTTACTGGCTTCTGAAAAGAAAACTACGTTTGAGCCACAATCTCTGTATTGTATAAATGTCTTTCATTTTGGAAAAAAAAAATCATTGCTTCAAGCCAATACACCACAGTTTTCACACAATTGAACAAATGGGGTGGTGAGCTTTGTTTGCATTCGAGAAATGAAAAGCTAACTTGATCCATTAATCACCTATATAAACTTAGATTTTATATTTTCGTATGCACTACATCTTAATTCGTCTGCTACCATTTGTTTCTCTATTTCTTTAAACCACCATTTACGCCAATGTTCCTCTGGTTTTCAAAGGCAAGCCCACAAAGAAAATCTTCTATTAAACATATTCTCATTGATTGTCAGACCCACTTAGGGGTGAGCAACGGATGCACGGATGCGGATTAGGGGTCATCCGCACCCAATCCGTCAAATGGTGCGGATTAGGAATTGGAACCGTGTCCGCACCCATCACCCGCGGATTTGTGATCCGCGGATTTGCGATCCGCGGATTTGCGGATTTTGCGGATTGGGTGCGGATTATCCGCGGTTTTCAGAGAAAAAAAAACAGAAAAAAAAAAACAGAAAAAAAAAAACATAGCAATCATTGATGATTCTCATGACATTAAGACCAGCAATCATTCCTGCATCCTTTGTAGCTTGACGCTGAGAATCATTGAAGTATGCAGGAACGGTGACAACAACATTCTTGACTGTAGAACCAAGGTATGCCTCGGCAATCTCACGCATCTTAATCAAAACCATAGAAGAGATTTCTTCAGCAGCAAATTTCTTGTCCTCACCCTTGTATGAGACCTCAATCATGGGTTTGTCCTGCTCACCAGCAATAACCTTGAAGGGCCAGTGCTTGATATCAGCCTGAACAGTGGGATCACTGAGCCTCCTTCCAATAAGACGCTTTGCATCTACAAAAGTAATTTAAACATAGTTCAATAAAACTGAAGAGTATCCACAAAACATACTAAATAACAACTAATCATGCATTACTTACGATGCACAGCAACCAAATATAATTAACAATCAACAAACATTAATACATATATTGGAAACCCACAAATCCAAGAAGATAATTCATGAAATCTGATTCAATGAGAAATATTGTATGACATCTCATTTCACAATTGACAAACAGACCCCATATAGATGGTAACTTTATAACTTGCCATATCTGTATAACTATAATGCAATAGATCATGGAGATGGTATTTCACAAACAACCATAGCAAAAATCTCTTGCTGGCATTTTTTCAAACAACTATAAGCTATCAAACAACAACAACAGATTAGCTACAAAAACACACCAACAAATTAAGAAATTATCAAATCCATATAGTAAAACCTAAAAATCAACACCCCCAACAAATCAAAACCTAAGAAATCATCATCATCACACCACAGATACCAAAAAAATACGAAATCATGAAATAGAGAAGAAAGGGAATTACCTTTGATAATTTTAAAAAGATGAATCGATGAGAAACAGTAGAGGTTGAGAAGATGAATCGATGTGTAGCAAATGAGTTATCAGTTTAGCAGATCGACGTGAGTCGAGAAGAAAAAAACAACAGCTCTAAATGACTTTCTCCTTCAGATCTAAAATGAGCTCAAAATGTTAAAATCAGAGATGAAAATTACATTTATCAATCGCCTCAAACAAATCTTCTTCATCTTCCATATCATCTCTCAAATTTATCAATAGAACCAGATGGGTTTGATTAAATCACCAATTCTTCAATTTTATGCAAAAACAGATGAAAAAGAGAACTAATTAGTAAAGCAAATGTGATGACAACCAGATGAAAACGAGATGAACTAATTAAAAGTTGAGAACTAACCAGATGAAGAAGATTTGAAGAAGAAGAAAAAGAAAAAGTTGAAGAGAAGAGAGACGCAGAAGAGAGATGCGAAGAACAGAAGAGAAGAGAGACGCAGGATTTTTTTTTAGGTTTAGATGAGAACGATATTTATGTTATAGGTGTAGTTTCCATAATTGTCCCTAGGTTATTAAGATAACTACTATAATACCTACGGATTTGCGGATAATCCGCGGATCAAAAGTTACACCCGCGTCCAATCCGCCAAAAGCTGCGGATTAGGAATTGGAACCGTGTCCGGCCCAATGCTTTTGCGGATTGGGTTTCACCCGGCCCATTGAGGACGGGTGCGGGTAAAATCCGCGGGTGCGGACTTTTTGCTCACCCCTAGACCCACTACATCTCTTTAAGTTCTTTTTACATTTCATTATCATTTTTCATGGCTTACATATATGAAAGAAAACAAAACTAATTTTTGTTTTATTATGCTTCTTGTTTGACTTTCAAATGAAACTAAAGACATTCTATTTTGCCTACATTCTGAATTTCTTCTTAATTACTTTGCATTTCACATATATGCCTTGAATTGCGTGAATTCGTTCTACCGATATCATCCTAGCTCAAGTAGCATGTCACTGTTTTCCCTTAGTATTCACTTATGCTTCATTTTTTTGAAAAATCCTCTGCACTAAATGTTTAAACCAAACGTGGTCTGTTTTGGTTTGTGAAAATTCCATTAGTCATTCACCATATGCCTTAGTGCTCTGTTTTGTATAAAAATGAATTTAAATGGAAGGAAGTCTAAGAGTCATACTAATATCCCAAAATTGTGCAGTTATTTTGGCAAACTTTAAACTGCCGCCACCTCTGCTACTCATTTTGAAATACAGTTTGGCATTTTGTTGATTTCATATTTGGTCTACATTTTTGGATGTGATCAAATCACGTTGGTCCTCTCATTTCACTTTTCTTTCTCTTGTTACATCTAGAGGAAAAACTCCTTGTGAACCCCTTTGACCTTTTTATATCTTGCAGCTTGGTTTTTGATAAATGACTACTATCTTGGCGAACCGTATCACAACCTTTCATATCCGTCTCTCCATTTGTATCTTTTTGGTTTAACTGAACCTAAATAAGTCTGTCGCATAGTTTTGTAAAAAAAAAAAAAAAACACATCTGATCCTTTCACCTCGCGTCAACTGTGTAGTCTCGATTCCATGGTTTTTGGCTACTTTTTGTATTACGTATTGGCATAATTATTTTCAATGTTCTCCTGTATTAATGATAACTTATGAATTCTCAGTCTGGTTACGTCAATCGTCGATCATCATTATTAATTATAAATGCATTTTTATTAATTATATAATTATTTATATTAACGCATTGTCTATTTAGTTTTGATCTATCAGAGTGATTTTAATGCATTGAGAAAATGGACTTGATTAAGTTGTTTTAGAAAAGAAATGAATCAGAAATGAGATAGAAAGAAGAGGATAAAAGAAAAAGAAAAGAAAAGAAAATGTTTGTTGTGGAATCGTCAGGCCATTTATGGCATCCCACCAATGGTGGCTACCCTGGGAAGAGTGTTCGAGGAACACTGGTTGGAAACCGGAATCTCCCTGACACTAGAATAGGAATCTGAAATTAAAGGTTCGATAATTGGAGGTTGATCTTTGAAGAAAGAATTAAAGTTATAGAATTAGATGTTGTGTCTATGAAAATAGAGTAAGTGATTTTAAATATTTTCTACTTGCATGGTTTTGGTATTTTTATCTGGTGCATGATTTATTTTTCGTTCACTCTATTACTTTTGGAAATTCCCTGCTGAGCTGTGGTTTGCTCACCCCTTTCTTTCCTCCCTTACAGAGTATGAAGCAAGACTAGCTGATAAAAGAAACTGATAATTATAACGGGGATATGGGCATCGAGTATTTTTGAATTTCATCAAGGTGTTGGTTTAATTTTATACTTTGTATTTCTGATTCTAGTAATCTATTTACAGTTTTGTAATTTCGAAGAAATTGTATTTTTCTTTGTAATAGGATGTATTCGAGTTTCACTTCGACATTTTGTTTCTTAAAAATGTTTAAAACTTTTATGGACGCAAACGAGTGGCAGTCCGGACTTTCGGGCTTGCCAGGCGGGTCGGATCCGGTCCAAAAGGCCGAATCTGGGTCCGCTGGAGGCTCCGGAAGACCGGGCTGTCACATACAGTTTCAGTATTGGTCTCTTGTGTTGCGACGCTAACGAACTTCTGATTAGGCGGAGCTGGCCGCACAAAAGAGTCATGAATAAGATGACAAGATTATGACAAGTCAAGCTTATGCGAGTACTCCAAAGTACAAGGTCCAGATCGGGCTTCATGTTCGTGGATAAGGCTTATATGCGGATGCGGCTGGTCCATCAACTTGTGTTCACCCTGGAACACTCACGGTTCCATGCTGTGCAGGGGACTTAATGTTGATGGTGGTTTTTGGCGAGGAGGTCACAGGAGTAATTTCGCATCAATTTCTGGCGTCCTGGAATAGCTCGAGATAAGGTATGAATTTATTTTATAATAGGGATAAGATATTTAAATACCATTAGCTGTATTTTGATATCTCACGACCCTAGCCTAGTAGCATGGTCCATATCCCTAGCCTATACGTAAAAAATACCTACGCATGCGCATTAGCCTAGCTCATGCTCGAGCCAAACCCTAGGCAATTCACGCCATAAGCATTTGGATATGCACGGCCATTCCTTGGCCTGATTGTGGGTATCCACGTCCATGCCTTGGCCTAGCTGGGATGCCCACGCCATTGCATTGGCCAAGTTTTGGGCATCCACGGTCATGCCTTGGCCTAGTTTTGGATGCCCACATAATCAGCTTGGCCTAGCTTTGGGTATCCACGCCATTAGCTTGGCCTATTCTTGGATCCCCACGCCATTAGCTTGGCCTAACTTTGGGTATCCACATATTTTGCCTCGCCTAACCCTTGGAGGCCCACGACCACTCCTCCCTTAGCTTTGGACGTTCACGGCCACGCCCTGGCCTGATTTTGGGCGTCCACGCCATCTTCCTTGCCTTATCCTTATCTCACGCCATCCTCAAGCCTAATCCTTATCCCATGGTAATTCCCTTATCCAATGCTCATGTCGTCCCTCCCTTCATCCTTGGAGGCCCACGACCAATCCCTGCCTTAGCTTTGGATATCTATGCCATTAGCTTGCCCTAGTTTTGGATATCCATGTCATTAGCTTGCCTTGGCACTTGGGTGCCCATGCCACCTCCTTGGCCTGATTATGGGTACCCACGCTATTGCTTTGGCCTAATTTTGGAGCTCCACGGCTATGCCTTGGCCAAATCTTGGAGGCCCAAAGTCGTGCCTTGGCCAAACATTGGAGGCCTTACGGTTTTCCCTTGCTTGTACTCATGAAGGTCCATGGCCTTCTTTTCTCTCACGGCTATCATTGCCCCCTTGGAGCTAGAGTATATCTTTTCCTAGCCTCCCCTCTATTTATGGGTCCCACTGATCCAAATCCTAGAGGATTATGGATTTTATTGAGTCCATAATACTCTAGTTTCCTAATCGAGCTCGGAAATCTGACAGCTCACGTATTTCTTCAATGCACGATTTTTACAGCCCAATCCGAGAACAATTAAGAGGCACTTCCTTCACGAAAGTTTTTCCTCTGTGAGTTCCCTACAACATACTAAAAATTCAGAATTTTATCTAATATAGGCTGGCCTGGGCGATTTTATGAATGGATAACATGCAAACTGTTTAGAAATCCGAAAATAACATAAATGTTATGGCTTATCTTTTGCGCCCTATGCCTAACTTCTTAATAAGGTTATTATACCATGCAACATGGCTTATTATAATTATTGTGGCCTATCTTTAGGTCTTGTATTGGCAATGCTTATGCATTCTTGATGATGGCTACGCTGTGATAGCATCATTCATCTGTTTTTCCTGATTATGGACTTGCTTCTATAATCAGTGCTATAATTCTTAATCATGGCTCATGGATATGACTTTTATTATTTTAGACATTCATATGTCTTCATTACTCAGAGAATTAGTGCATTATATGCCACAAGCCAATTTCTCATATTTATGGCAAACCAAAAGTCGTATTTGCTTGACTATTGCCACAGAGAGTTGCTGAAATCCTCTCGGTCTAAATGGAGATTGCATAGCTCAATCCTTAGACTTATCTTATCCTATCTAAATGGCGGTTGCTAGCTCAACCCTTAGACTTATCTTATTCTATCTAAATGGCGGTTGCTAGCTCAACCCTTAGATTTATCTCATTGGTTTAAATGGCGATTGCCCGGCTCAATCCTTAGACCAAATCTCAAAGAGATATTCAAGCTTATCGTTTAAATCTCTATCTTATCGCAAAGTCCTGAGTTTACCAGTAATTGGTACGACTTGCACCTAGTCATCTTTGACTTAACAAATATTTAACAAATCTTACGAGAATCAAGTAAGTTACATGGGGGGATATTCTTTAGGGTTTTGGTTTGGCGGTCTACGGCACGTGTGATTGCAACGGTTCAATCACTTAACGAGAAAGAAAACTAAGTCGTGTGAACGTTGCTGAAAAGAGGGGATGAGAAAGTGGGCGGTTTGTTCTTCCCTAATATTAGGCGCAAGACTTGCCCCACTTACTCCACACTCCCACTCTTCCACTTCTTGCACTTCTTACGAGATCAGTTGGAAATATATTGATATAAATAGGTCACTCGACCAGTTTGGAAACAACAACAAGAACAGATAAGTTCAACAAGTTCAATTTAGTGCAAGTATAATCAAGTCTATCTTATCGATAATTGATTAACTCTTCTCATTCAGCATTCAATATCTAGTGAGAACTGAATATCCATCCTTATCTAGCAATTTAATCTCAACATCATAGAAAATCATAGCAATTCTCTGATCTCATCTTTCTCTGCTTCCCTCCCTAAACCAACCCTATATCCTCTTCTTGTAACTGAAGCAATACTCGAACGGCCATTGTCTTGTTCGATCTTGACCTCTCGAATTCCATTACAATCTTTTATTACATCATCACACTTCACACTTTACCCCTCAGATTCTCTTTATTGTTTTACACCTAAAACACTTAGTACTGCATGGTTTCTGTCAGGAAGAAGGTACTACTGTGATGCTGCAGTTGTGTGATTGAGGTTATGTTGGTGATTCT
>JAJJMA010161194.1:0-24500 GCA_023529015.1 Papaver nudicaule | reverse complement strand
GCGTGTACTGGGAAGTCATAAAGAGTTAAAGCACGCGCCGTCTGTTTTCCAACACGGTGAGGTGACATGAATCATGAATGTAAGTGTAAAAGAAACTGCTACCCGTCACCCGGTTATTTTGTCCCCGTATGTTTTGGTGGGGTGGGGTGGAGTGGGCAACCACCCACCCCAGGGGACAAGGAGGGCGACACCAATGACCAATCCGGGTGGTGTATCAAAAATGATTTACTCCCCGCGGGTCCGACCCCGCAGGTTTCACATCCTCTCACAAAAAAAGGTGTCCCCCCTAACCCGTAAATCCCAACCCCCTGCTTTTCTGGGTGGCGGGTTGGTGGGGACCAGCTCTCCCTCTCTACTTTTTGGTGTCGGGAAAACCCACGGGGTCCAGCCCGCGGTGAGTATATCAGCGTTGGTGATGTATAGCATTTTCAAAGTGCGAAGCTGCTACCCGTAACCCGGTTCATTTGTCCCCGTATGTTCTAGGTGGGGTTGTGGGCAACCAATGGGGGACAAATGAACCGGGTGACGGGTAACAGCTTCGGATGGTATCCGGCTTGTCCATTCGATTACATTTCGATTACATGATCAAAAGCTTATTTGATTATAGTAGAGAAAGATTGAGGAGGTAAAGCACTTATTTTTAGGTACCCAAGCTTGTAGTAGGCATTTGGACGAAGCTTTAAGGTTTTGAGAAATCCGTTTTGTTATTTTTTGTTGTTGTTGTTGTTGTTGTTGTATCGCGAGACTGAGAAATATTAGGGTTTTGAGCTCGAAGTAATTTGAGAAATATTTGGGTCTCATCCAGCATCCTCATATACACCCTTAATAAACTAAATCACGGGTTCAGTTTCCTTATCAGAAAGTAGAAACCCACTCTTTGGACTTCCGAGTATAGAAGGGCAGATTAGCCATATGTAGAAAATACAGTTCGTTTTTATAGAAGGGCAGATTAGCCATATGTAGAAATACAGTTCGCTTTTGGAAGATTTACCGTTGGATTGTTTTTGGTCAATACGGTTTCAAATGGTTAACTTACTGTTTAAAACCGAAAATGCTAGACAGACACAGGAGTACAGGGTTGCAACACCGAAAAACACACACCACTATGTGGCGCTCACGTGGCACATGACCCAAGGATAGGAATTTATGGTGTTGCAAAACTAATTCATGGTCTTACATGATAAATCCAATTTATGTTTCCTCTGGTACATTAATGGTGTTGCAAAACTAATGAATAATTTTATGAAATGAAAGGGTATAATAGTTCCCAAAAAAGTTTATTGACTTGGAATTAATATATAGTCAAACGGAGCATTGATGATCAACGTTAGGCCTGGGTACCATCCCTAAAAATTTGAAATGATGGGTACCAACGCTATTCCCTGGACATTTGTTGTTCTGCTAAAATTTTACGTTTTGCTAAATTTTACTCCATTATGCTAAAAATGTTCCATTCTGCTAAAACTAAACTTGTGCCACTCTTCTGAATTTTAATCCGTTCTACTAAATTTTATGTTATTCAAATATATTTTTCTACGTTTTGCTAAGTTTTAATGTCATTCCATGATGTATTTTGTTAAATTTGAAGTTAGAACCACCCGGAGCTTCGAGGTTGATGCTTCGTATGTCATTCTACCACATTTGAAGATCGAATCGATACATGAGCTACATATTTAACAGTTTCCATGATGTATTTTGCAAATTCTGAAGTGAGAACCAACCCTGAGCTTCTAAAGGTTGATAGTTTGTTTGTCGTTCTACCACATTGAATTTTGTATTGACACCTGGGCTCCATATTTACCACTTTCCATGATGTATTCTGCAAAATTTGAAGTAAGAACCCACCCGGAGCTTCGAGGTTGATATAGACGGGATGTCGTTCTACCGCATTTGAAGTTTGAATCGACACATGAGTTCCATATTTACCAGTTTCCATGATGTAGTCTGCTAAATTTGATGTTAGAACCCACCTGGTGCTTCGAGGTTGATATTTCTTATGTCGTTCTATCACATTTAAAGTTCCAATCGACACCTGAGCTCCATATTTACCAGTATTCATGATGGATTATGCAAGATATAAATTTGGAACTCACCCGAAGCTTCGAGGTTAATAATTAGTATGTCAATCTACCACATTTGAAGTTCTAATCGGGAACTTGAGCTCCATATTCACCAGTTTTCATGATGTATTCTGCTAAATTTGAAGTTAGTACCCACCCGGAGCTTTGAGGTTAATAGTTCGTATGTCTTTCGACGATATTTGAAGTTCATATCGACTCTTAAGCTCCATATTTACCAGTTTCCATGATGGATTCTGCTAAATTTGAAGTTAGAACTCACCCGAAACTTCGAGGTTGATAGTTTGTATGTTGTTCAACCACATTTGAAGTTCGAATCGACACCTGAGATCCCTATTTACCAGTTCATGTGATGGATTCCGCTAAATTTGAAGTTAGAACTCACCTGGAGCTTCGAGATTGATAGTTCGGATGTCGTTCTACCACATTTGAAATTTGAATCGACACCTGAGCTCCATATTTACCAAATTTCAATGATTTTTTTTCCTGCTAAATTTGAAGTTAGAACCCACCCGGATCTTCTAGGTTGATAGTTTGTAGGTCGTTCTACCACATTTGAAATTCGAATCGACACATGAGCGTTATATTTACCAGTTCGTGATGGATTCTGCTAAATTTGAAGTTTGAACCCACCCGGAGCTTCGAGGTTGATGTTCGTATGTCGTTCCACCACATTTGAAGTTCAAATCGACACTGAGCTCCATATTTACTTAGTTTCCATGATTTTTCCAGCTAAATTTGAAGTTAGAACGCACCCGGATCTTCGAGGTCGATAGTATGTATCTCGTTCTACCACATTTGAATTTCAAATCGACACCTAAGCTCTATATTTACTAGTTTCCATGATGGATTCTGCTAAATTTAAAGTTAGAACTCACCTGGAGGTTCGAGGTTGATAATTCGTATGTCGTTCTACCACATTTGAAGTTCGAATAGACATCCGAGCTCATATTTACCAGTTTCCATTATGTATTATATTATGCTAAATTTGAAGTTAGAACCCACCCCGATCTGCTAGGTCGATAGTTTGTATGTCGTTCTACCACATTTGAAATTCGAATCGACACATGAGCGTTAGATTTACCAGTTTTCGTGATGGATTCTGCTAAATTTGAAGTTAGAACCCACTCGGAGCTTCGAGGTTGATGTTTGCATGTCGTTCAACCACATTTGAAGTTCTAATCGACACATGAGCTCCATATTTACCAGTTTCCATGAGGTATTCTGCTAAATTTGAAGTTAGAACCCACCTGGACCTATGAGGTTGATCGTTCGTATGTCGTTTCTACCACATTTGAAGTTCGAGTCGACACATGAGCTTCATAATTACCATTTGCCTAATGATATCTTGTTTAACAACGTCTAATGGTAAGTCAAATTACTCGTCGAAACACCAAATCCATAGGTTATGTTCATATTTTGCTTAGTAACGTCTTGTGATAAGTCAAATTCTTCATCGATGCACCAAATCCATAGGTATTGTTCACCATAACCTATCAAAGTTCGTTAGATTATCACCCATTATTGATCCCCTAAGCGGATTCTTTGTCGGATCGAAGGTTGATAAGAAAAAACCGAATACACGAGCTTGAGTTAACACATAATCCGTATGACTATAAAAACGGATTATCCACCGTTCATCAAACTTTTGAATCAATACCAGCCGTATAAAATCCTCTCAATCTCTACGAGGCATACAAACAAATTCTCCACCGTCCAGATCAGTCTAGATTCCTGCAAACTAATTCTTGACCGTCTATATCAGTCTGATCCGTAAGAAGATTGCAAAGAGATTCTGAACCGTTAGATCTCTCTTCCTCATCCAACCGTCCACCAATCCCTTAACAAAACCCCAAACCCGTATTCCCGTTCGATTCTTTTCTTCCTTTCTCCTTCACGGAACACCCATATTCCTACTGAACTTTAAACCTGTTTCAAATTGTTTTACTGTGAAAAACCGTAATTGTCTGCATTTTGTACACGTAGAATTTTGTTCGCTTTGTTCGGTTTTATTAACTTGTTATTTTTTTGTTTTTGTGTAGTGTTTGTTAGTATTAGAGAAGATTTCGGGGTATAAACTTGTTGAGTGTTTGCAAGCTGGGGCAATTGAACAAGCTTAGCAATCAAATAGCTAGCTGGGATACCAGGTTTGAAACGGGAACAAAAACAGCTCTAATGCACCCTTTTCTCTCCTGTTGTTGTTGCCGCTGACGAGACTGAAAGGATCAGGTAAACCACGTAACTGAAGTTTGTCAAAAATGCTATGTGAACACCAGATATATACACCAACATTTTTACACCGGTTTGTGACAAAATTTTGTTGGCTTATTACTAAAGTCGGGTAGGGTGAGAAGAGAATGAGCCAATGGTTGGGAAACACATAGTGGTGTAAATATTCGAACAAACCTTATCTGTTTCTCTTTCTCAGTACGGTAATATGTGCGCATGGACCTCGACTACACATCACATAACTTTTTGTGTTTGCAAACGTGATCTATGGCTCATCATTGTGTTTCTTTCTTCCTCTCAGATGCTTGAACGGGATACACAGCGGGACGTGAGGGCGGTAGGTGTATCACAGCTGCACAGATTATGGGATTCAAGAAAGCTGCCCCTCTCACTAATTTTTTTTTTTTTGAAGCAAAACCTTCTCAATATCCGAAAATGCTTCACGTCTCTCCCCTTAACCCCTTCGCCCGCCTCTTTAACAACCACAATTTTATGGGGATAGGAATTTCTCAGCTTTGCCAGGTCAACGAGCTTGATGACAGCTTGCTTCTTTTTGCTTCATGTAAAATTTGATCACTGGTATGTTAAGCCGTGTGGTAGTTGTAATGAACTACTTCCACATGGCATATCTTTATTCCCAGATGACTTTAAGAGCATCTCCGATAGTGGGTGGAAAAATTCCTATGCGGAGGTCTTATTTTGACCTTTATTTTGAAAGGATTATGTGGATTAACCTTAAAACTAGAAAACTATCTCCAACCGTGGGTGTTATAACCTTTAGAATATCTTATGTGGATAAGATCTTAGCCATTTAATTTAATTTAGAATAATTATTAAAGGACAAAAAATATAATTGAGGGTCTTTCCGAAAGTCTAGTTAAGACTTTCTCTAACACCTTTTATAGTCCATGTCATCACCCTTAAACTCAAAAACCCCACTATTGGAGATTCTTTTTCAAGAATATTGGGTCTTCTTATGTGGCAACAAAAATTAAGACCTCCACCCACTGTTGGAGATGCTCTAAGAGGCATATTGTTCTTTTGGTGCAGCCGATGTAAATGTTCGTATATGGAAAGATTACATGACACGGCGTAGACAAACTCTTGTGCCTACGTTATCTTCGGTTCGGTTCAAGGTCATAAGCCAAGTGTGCGAAGCATGAATACTGTTGTGGACTGGCAGCAGCAATTATTTGATTTCGTCTCTTCAAGTGTCCGGGGTAAAGGAAGAAACCTAATTGCTTACATTTTGTTTTCCTTGCAATTCTTGGGCTGTCTTATAATCGTATGGATATCTGGTTAGTTGGGCCATCAAACAACGACATACTTCGGCTCCACATGGAATGGAAGGGACCTTTTCCAAAAAAGATGCTTCAGCCTTCAGGGGATACCTCTAGAATCTCCAAAAGCAGTTGTTGTTACTTTTGAAGCACCTTCCTCCGACCTCCACTGTCAATCTGGAGACATTTAGCCTCCTGGGCCCCTGGCCTGCTGGAAACCTAAATATGATGATTTATCAACACTATACCATATGTATATGACACCGTAGCCGATCAAAAAATGTATATGTCACCGAGTGCTGTTTTTTTTTTTTTTTGTTCCGGACAACCTGTATTCTTTAATATTTGTTGGCTAGTCTTTCACAATTATAAGGAAGTTTGCAAGAGACATTTAACCTAGTAAACCGACTTGGGTTAGATTATGGAAATTGTGAAGTAAGAAACCGTCTAGGGTTTGAACTTCGAGTATTATTTGATAAGTACTGAAGGTTATACATATTACATAGGTGCTAGTTTCTCGAGTCTTAGACACAGATAGACATAAGGGTTTTACCCTAGTCGTAAGGTTACACAACATTGAGAGTTTTTTTCGTAAGGGTTGTGAGACAAAGAAAACAGCAAGTGACAATACCACGTGGTTCTTGTAAAGGTTCATCATCGTCAAGTGGAGTAGGCTTTGCCGAACCACTGTAAATACTTGTGCTGTGGTTGGTTTTATCTTTACTATTCTTCGGTTATTGTGTGTGCTTGCTTTATTCTTGCATGTGTGTGCTTGTGTGTGTCTAGAGCAAACAGGACTGGTATTGATTGCTACATATGCAGTAGATATTTTTTTCGGCTTATCCTGTTCTGCTGTTCGCATTGTGAGGTTTCCATTATGTAACACATACATAAATCAAATGACCTGTCCATTGTCGTACACGGACGCGACTAGGAATTATGAAACAAAATTATTTGTGGTTTTCACTTACTCAAGAGAGGACAATGAAGAAGATTACATGGAGTCATGCAAAATGTTCTAATAGGTTTTCTCGCAAACAGGAAAGGAGTGTCTCAAAACCAGTAACTAATAAGTAATACTCCCTCTGTAACGAGTGTCTCAAAACCAAACCCATAACTAATTTGGAACGGAGGGAGTAACTAAGAAGCCCAATGTGTATTTACTCTGCCTAATGGAGTTTATGGCAGATTATCGTTATCTCCACTAACTAGAGATCAACCTCTCTTCTCTCATATCTCGTTTTTAGTTATAACCGCGTCATCTTGATTCTTACTCGTCTTACAATGCCCAGGCATGCCTTAACATCACACGCACGACAGCATCAGATTCCTTACGGAGGAAGGGCTACTCTTATTTAGGTTTACATGTGCTACAAATTTCTGATAAAAATATGTACCGTCCAAATGTTGTCCTTATGAAAACTTTAAGGGTACCATCAACTTTTCCAGATGATGGAGTGACCTAACTTTTCCAGATCTTGCAAACAACAACGAATCGTGGGTAGCCCAATTCGTTGTTGTTTGCAACGATCTGGTATTCAAAAGCCAGCATAGTACACCTCCGAAAAGCCTAGCCCTTTTTAGGAAGGGAAACACAGTCGTTTCTTGGACTCTTGGAGAGTGGCTTCAGGGTTGTGACTGTATTCGTTATGAGCATGTCGTTTGGTAAGTCAATTTTATGTCCCACTCGACGGCGAACAATGGCTGAGAAGTTTGTGTATTACTTGAGGAGCTGGTGGTTAACTCGATTCAGTTCAAAGAACTGTCTCATTTGGTCGCTGACCCCTTGTGACTTGTGTAATCTGTTGTTTGCAGTTATGGACCGAAAGAAATCCAAGTCCAGTGAACATGATAGTGGAAGTTGAGATTGATTTTAAGTAGTGGTGTTCTCCGAACTACATTTTTCGAAGGCTATCCTATATCGCAAATTTTATTTCAATGGTGCTTTTGCAAGGGTGTATTCCTTTACGCTAAGGGAAGTCTTATGACTAGTGTAAATATCTTATTTCCCCTGTTTTTCCTTTAAATATATCCTCCAATATTTCCAGAGAGAAAAGACATCTCTGATTTGTTATTTGCCGTTGTTGGGCCAATGTTATCACTAGGGCCGGATGCTTTTGGATGTTCACTGCGCTTGTTCCTGCTAAAATTTTCTATTGCAATTGAACAGCTAATGACAAAAGTGTACAGACTTATTCCCGACTAAAATTCAACCAGATAACAGTAGAACTTAACTTCGGTGTTGAGCTTAAACTCCAACAAAATTGAAAGCTTAACGTCCCCAAAAATCTCCGCGATTACACTTGTTTTCATTGGATTAGAGAGTATGCTACACAGAAGAAATAGAGATCGTTAATCAACTGTCACTGCATATATATACATAGATGTTTTATTTTCCTCGATCTGCTTATGTTTACCTCCAAACTTTTATTTAAATACAACTCCACCGCGAATCTCCTACGATAGGCTTTGATACTTTCCTCATCCTTGATTCGGTCCAGAGATACTCCCTTGATCAAACAGAGAATGAAGCATAGTGCATAAACTCCGCAACTACCAGATCTGAACAAATTAAAAGGAAGCACATTAGATTAAAAACTCACTTGTTTGGGATGCACAGATAGTGCCAACGGAGTACTCCAATAGCTCACCCCGGGCTTTGTTTAGGGACATATTCATTCCAGTCAGCGTATTCGGCCTTCCACTCCCCATTGCAACAAGTCATCCTCAGAGCCTCACAGATTGCGTTGACCTCGAATGGAATCCTCGTCCCAGAACTTCTGGTTGATCTCGGGCGGTTAATATGATCGTATAGAGAATCATAGATAAGGACCTTTCGCTTTCTCAAGTGTATTGCAATTGCAACCCAGTGAACAAGGTTTACGTTAACAGGAGCGTAAACCACATCCACCTTGGACCATGGTTTGCTATCCAGGCCATATTTCCCATCCATGTGCTTTCTGGTGTAATAGATGCAACCCAGTTCTTTGCTCTTGCAATGTGTGGATTTATCTCTTGCATGGCGCTGTTTTCATCACCACGCTCAACAGAAATAAAGCCATCAACAATTGTATTTATATTTCCATTTTAACCCAAAATTCATCGAATACATAACTCCAACTTACAGCGAAATAGCTACTGACGGTGGTCCATTTAGTATTCTCCCCGTGTTTTTTATTTATGCGCATCGAGTGCAATACGCGATTGACAATCTGCAAGAGGGCCCTAATGCATAAGCTGGCCATAGCCCCGAAATAAACAGCTTTTCCAAAGATTACACTCACCGCTTCTGTTAACCAGCCGGAACGAGGTCCTTCATTTCCTCCAAGTAGCCTCACATAGTCGTCCCACTTTAGTTGTCCACACTCTCCAGTCTCTGCAGGAAATTCACCGTTTGCGTCCTGGTCTTCCCCTGGATGATTCCCTTCACTGCGCAGTATGACAGTCATTAGACAGACTCACAAGTAAAATACAACGAATAAGTGACAGCTACTTGCCTAGCCCAGATGAAAGTGTTTAGTCTTCTTTTATCACTATTGGGAATACCTAGATCCTCTATACTTTCCCCAGCATAGTCATTTTGGAGCTTTCGTTTGTTCTTGTTTTCCGTACAGGCTGATCTCACTTCATTCGCAGGCGTTGTTATCTTATGATTTTCTGTTTTGCGTTTGCTTGATTTTTCAAACTTCACCGCAGCACATGGTCTTTTCTTCTCCCACATTTTTTTATCAACACTTGCATTCTCGTATCTATTAATTTTTGTTGCATCATTAAGGCCTACGGTTGCCGAGTCTAAATGTAAAACCGGACAATTTTTCCTTGTACTGTTCTCTGTCACTCTGTCGTCAGTAGTATTTACTTCGCTGACAAAATTTGCGCTGCTTTGATTTGGAGCAGGACGGATCACTGGGCCTAATAGTGGAGAAGCCGCCCGGTCAAGTTCTGGAGTTTTCTCCCTGGTATTGGTCTCCAGCAATGCTTTCGCATTCTCCCGGTATTTTACTAACAGAGGTAATGCTCCCTCCACCGCAGCGAGACCGTCTTGTGTAGATTGGCCACCAATTCGCAGGTTCTGCTCTAGAGACAGCACACGGCAGAGAAGAAAAACTAAATTTGACAACTGGGTCTTAGTAATCCATGAATCTGATGCTTTGCTTGTGCCAGACTCCCTTATCTCCGCGCGGGAGTTTTCACTTTCATACTCCACCACACCCGCCTTACCATTTACTAAGCCTAGCCTCCTAAGTACGTCCCCAGCATACAGCTTGTACTTACCACAATCCACTATTAGGCCTTGTCCCAAGGATACAAGGTCAGCGTAACGCGGGCGTCGGACGCACGATACACGAAGGATAATAGGGATCCATTTATCCGTGTCATTTGTCACCGTAACATGTCCACACAAATCCTTCATTCCAGGAATGCTTGCCAATGCCCAAGCCTGCAACAGCAATTAGTTAAATATGCAACTGTTCAACTACAAACAGCACACAATAATACAATCTACAAGAAGGATAAATCCCCCAGGAACAAGATTTTATACTTACCTGCAAAGCGTATGTGAGTCCGTACACCCTGTATTTTGGAAACCCTTTCACATCTTTTGGTTTACTACCTTGTTCTCGGACCTTGCAGTTGTTGACATCCTTAGTTTTTTTTGTTATCCTCACATCCTTCACAGACAGAGCTGCTGACAGAGCTGCTCTAGAGTGGCGGATGGTTCTTTTGTGAGATACAATACCCCATGGGAATTTGTTGAACGCATCCAAGTCGTCAACCAAATGGCAATATCTAGCGTCTAATCGATCCCCATGCTGCCTTCCCATAAGTAAAACGTGCACAATAATGAGTAGTGCCAATTTAGCATTTTCTTCGTCGGTGCAGGTTGACAAGTCTCCTGTTTTTAAGCGCGTTAGGGCTTCTCCGACATCTACATTTTTTTTCCCAGGGAAATGGGTGTTCACGATTGGAGAATCCGCTATACACTTTGGCAATGGGTCCACATCTTCTACTATGGCCGTTGTCATTTTGAAACTAAGTCCGGTGGCCAATGCGAATTCATTCATTCCAAACGTCATGATATGGCCTCCGATCCCAAAGTTCATACAGAATGGATCACCATCCTCTTGTTGTACTATTTCCCGCGAGAGTAGAAAGTGCACAATCGCGCCACTGTATTGGGTACCAGGGATTTCGAGAAAATGCCCAACCGCAGTCGAAGCTAGTACTTCCAAAGCTTTGTTGCTCAAACGACCCCTGATCACAGACATTATTTCCGGATTCGAGTGATTTGTTACGGTGAGGTAGTTATCACGATACTCTTGCGGGTGCAAAAACGAGCTAAACACATGAAACTCATTAAATCGGTCTATATATGTAGAAGAGAATATTAGAGTTATATAATGTATAAGGAAACAAACATACTACGGTGCAGTTTGCAACGAAGAAAATGCGGATGAATCTGTTTGTAGAGACTCCTTGTCATCGACATAATTTCCAGTCTCTTTGCCGTTGAATGCAGAATCAGGCTCGTTGGCCGGAGGTTTTGCATCTCCCACCTTAGCAAGAGACATGGTTTGCTAAAACAAACATCCACATTCAGGATTTGAGCGACCATATGGATTTTATAAACAAAGATTGAGATATTAGATTTTTGAGCTCTCTAATTATCATTATTTAAACTAAACAAGATACATCCTCAACCATGTGCTCAAATCAATGTTAACCAAAGTATGAACATGTATAAAAGCTTACACTAAGCAAATCCCATATATACAGCAATCATTCATCTGCACTGTGATCAGTTGATCATAAACCAAATGTTAAGGAACTTAAAATGGATTGACATATTATTGGCTTATGGTTGTGGTAGACTTATGGTTCTGATAGAGAAGAATGAACCCCCTATAGCAGTGATTATCAGTTTATATCTACTTTGTAATTGCATCACTTTGACAAATTCATTACACAAATGATAGGAAAACAAAATTGACCGATTTAGGGTTTAGTTAGAGAAGAATACCTGGAACCTTGAATGGATTCGGAAGTAGATAACAGCGGTAGTGTTATGATTTAGCAAGGTACACTCATCTAATCAGCAACACATCTGAGATTGAAGTGGATGTTCTGAATCAGGTTTGTATCTCCGTCTCCGTGAAGGGGTTTTATGATAACCACAAACCTTCCACCAAAAAATCCTATACAAATAGAAGAAACTATACTCCTCATTTCATCGAACATTCATCGTGCATGAAAAAAAAAACAGATGTATGATGGAGAATCAGTAAAACCTAAAATTTACCACTTGATGCGTATCAAATTTAGTTGGATTTGTAGTTAAGGGTTATGCATTTGAGTCTATACGTACAATATCCAGACAAATTTTTACTAGTAAACTAGTTCTTGAGAATTAAAAGTTTTAGGGTATTTGATTTTTACACAAGGAAATAGCTTATTAACCCCCAATAACGTCGTAATGTGTGATTTATAAATGGAACCTAATTTGGATTTAACAACATAAGAACAAACTCAAACAAACAGAGATACCTGATCAAAAGGTTATAAAGAAAAGAAGGTAGATTCCACCCGGCTCGTCCAAAATCTTCTCCACTATCATGGAAGCTAAGCAGGAAATATCATGGAAATCTTCTCCACTATGTTTGCACACAGTTCTGCTTCCAAGAACCAAGTAGAAAAACCACTCTAATTATCCGTTGAATAGTCCATTATACCCCTTGTGCGACGATAATTTTGGGACACGTTTGGAATTCGTTAATTAGATTCCACCCGGCTCGTCCAAAATGGCAAGCCTGTAGTACTTTCTTCGGCTCCAAAATCCGAAGGAGTAGTTTGTGCAAATACAAACCCAAAGAGAGTCATTTCGTACAATTCCAACATTAATGAAGAGATGTCTGGCACAAGTGTCATTCCATATGTAATGCATAAAGTTGGCATAACTACGAAGCACATAATCTATGAGCCTATAGATGAAACTCTCGATGACCTTTTTTTTTTCCCCGTTCCAAGCTATTTCATTTGGTTGATGTAGATTTCATGCCACTGGATATTCTTCGACTTATTTGGAGGCAAGTTCTGAAGGCCTTGGATTTAATCCATATGCACAAGGTTGTGCATATTAAATTGGACTCATCCAGAATTGGAATCCAGTTCGCCTGAAGCTCCCCTAAACTCAGAAAGGGAATCCAGATCTTTTCAAGCTCCTCAAAACTAAGATAGGGTCCTGATTTATGTGTTAAACTACAAGAGGCTCCCATTAAAAGAGGTGTTGAAAGAGCGGATTACATCAGAGAATTGGTCTCTTTTGGTAATAATGTCTTGAGCCTTGGTGGATGAAAAAGATTCTATACGGTGCGTTGAACTCATTGATTTTTTATTTGATTCATATCTAAGGGCTATCCTAGATTCTCTAAAGTCGGATCATCCATGAATGAGTATTATGATTAGGGTTTGAAAGATACTTCATTTATCTAAGAAGGGAAAAAACAAAATTCCCTAAATTAAGGGCCAATAAATTCATACGGTTATTAGGTTGTTAATTTTGGTAGTTGTAACAAGAATCTAAGTTGTGATCCAAATCCTTCAGATCGTTCATAATGCCTTCTTTTTGTTTTGTTTTTTTGAATAAAATTTTAACCTTTTCCCTAAAACAGAAAAAAAAAAAAAGTATTTAAACATGAACAACGTGTATGTTCGTGTGATTTTAGTATATATTTTAACTTCAACATAATAAAATCACAAAAGTAAGAGTAATAACCAATAGACTCCTTGGTTTTCATGTTCTAGTAATCATTCTTTTTTTTTTTCTCTAAAAGGAAGGTCTTTTTATTTAAGTAAGCAATTCGGATACAAGTAGAGTAATGCAAAAGATCAAAATACAGTTAACAACAACAAAAAGACTATCCTGGAATTGCAAGACAACTGATGCGTTGTCAAACAACAACAAATATATTTCAGTTCTTAACCTTCACAATAAATAAAATAGAATAGTGGCAAGAACAGATTCGATCCACAGAGAGGTATTGGTTGTTATTTATTATTGATTTCTAAAGTAACCAGGGGGTGTTTGGTGCAGTAAAAATAAATTAAAACGAAAGATAATAATTGTAGAAAATAATCAGGAGATGTGAATATTGGTTAAGGGTTCATCTTCAATCACATAACATGCACTATGAATAATATTTGGAGTTTCTATTTAACCTCTCATCATCAAAAGCCCTAGAATACATCATCGCAATAATATCCCGTAATTCCCTAAAGTCATCACACACCATAACGATGAATGTATGAATTCTATGTAAAGAATAACTCAACACATCGAGTAATCGAGTTCAATTCTCTAAGAGCATTAATATCGGTGAAATAGGCTAATCAATGCAATGAACTACCAGGAGCGATTCATTCAACAAAGGTCATATTTTACATACAATTCCTAAAAGCTATCACCGCAATTAGAATTGTATTGTACTACTTGTGAATAGGTTCATCGACGATTCCGTATCTCAAAACCTAATTCTAGTTATAGATATGAACATAAACTAATTTAATCTTAATCAATTAATATCCATTCATAATGCAATACATCAATAATGCATTTATACGCACAGTAAAATAAGAATGATAATGAAGAGAATAATTTTAACTCCAAAATCAATCAAGTAACATGTTTTTGATATTGGACTACATCCTTAACCAATATAAAATTGTTTAGATACTCATAGCATTTTGTAAACAAAAGAAAATAATCAAGAAAATACTAAAGAGCATAAGACAAACCCTTGTTGGTTAGCTCCAAACTTGCTCCAAAAACTCTGCCTCCTTTTCTCCCTTTCGTCGTCTGTGCGTCCACAGATGATTCTGTTTTGCGTCCGTTTTTTATATCCCTTTTTGATTGGAGTGACCTGATGCGTCTGTTAATTAGAAACAAGGGGTTGGCCCTTATCGCTCTGCTGGGATCAGAATAACGAAACGCCTCTAATAAACTCTTTTTTTTTGTGGCAGTTCTGTTTTTCGCCTTTTTTTTTCCGGCAATTCTGTTTTTCGCCATTTTTTTTTCGAGAGTGAGAAACAAAGACTTACCTCCCCCACACTTGAACTCTACATTCCGGTGGGTTGACTCCCGCAAAGCAAAATCGAATGGGTTGACTCCCATTAAGCACAATCTTCGTATCTCTATAAAACGAACAAACAAAACCGTAAAATCAAATACAACCAGTGGGTTGCCTCCCACGTAGCGCTTGGTTTAATTAACGTCATCAGCCTGACGTGCAAGATTGATTTCCCGTACACCAATAATATGAAAATCTGGGGATCCGTCCAAACGACAATCTGCAATTCCAGTAACAACCTCAAAAAGATATTAGCATACATAAGCACCAGTGAAGCTATTAATTTATGAAATCCACCCCCACACTTGAACTTTTCTCCACTTGGAAGTGGATAAAGAACATAAAATAAGGGTACTTCTTCGGGTTCCTCCCGGTAAACATGTTCAATGCTGGAATCAAGCATGTGTAATGATGTATACTTTGAAGCAAAATAATCCATAATAATAATGGAATCACAAATATCCAATCCTAGGTGAAGTTTTTTCTTAAAAGTTGAGGAAATAACTCTTTGAGAAACTACTTCAACTAGGGGAGGAGGATCATAAGAAATAAAATCATGTAAAGGATTAGACAAACCTTCCACAATTTCTTGTAGAATGAGATCCTCACTGTTTTGAAAAAAAATCTAAGACGGTGGTGCACTCAATCATTGCAGATTCTCCTCTCGTCAGATGGGAGAACAAACGTCATATTAGAGACATAATTCCTGTTAACTAAGTTTATTTCTAGTAGAGTTTCTTATATTGGTAGAGATATGAACGGAGTAGCGGATGCTATAATAATTGTAACTTTGAACAATCAGAAGCCTTCCATCCTTGGATTTCTGAGAAGTTATGTAAAGACAACACTTCTGTCGATTCTAGTTAATCAATAAAAGTTCTCTTATCAAATTTTTTTTTTTTGATCTAACTATAGCAACGTATAGTATAAAATAGATTGACTACATAGAAACGTAAGAAAAGATAAAACAATTATTATTTTAAACTAACTATAGTAACATATATGGTATAGAATAACATGTGAAAAGCCAATTCTCAACTTATGAAGTTGGAGCATCTGTATATATATTGCTCATATGAAACACGGTATGGGTTTAATCTAACCAAAGAAAACAACAAGGAAACAAAATTGCGGACTCTTAGAACAAAGATTTTAACAAACTAAAGGAACTAAAGGTTGTGCTTCCTTCAAAAGAAAACTAAAGATTGCGGTTTCAGAAACATCGACCCCAGCTTTCAAGAAAAAATAAACCTAACTAAAAGGGATTGGAGCTCAGCTTGTTGCAAGGCTCCCATCCAATTCTTGTAAACTTCTTTCAGTTGATGATGATTAATAAAATCTAAGTTCTCTTCAAAAAAAAAAAAAAAAATAATTAGAGTTTTAAGGAAAAAAAAATAATCTAGCTTAGTGATTAGAGCTACGTGCATGATAATGTAGTATGAAATATAGGAAGATAGAAAATAGAGAGGGAGAAGGAGAGAACTCTTATTAAATATGTGTATATAGAATACAAGGATTAAGCCTCTATTTATAGAGGAGTAGACACGAGGGCATCTCAGTAAATAAACGTCTAACCCTAGACGTCCCTTAGACTCTACCGTGCGATACACGTTTATAACAATATGTCACTAGTGGATTTGGTCCATATTACAACCCTATGTTACAACCCCTATTAATGGTGGTTAGTATTTTGACCTCTAAAAGGGGTGGTAACACTAGAAATAAAGTAGACAAAATTATTAAAAATTATACTACCCTTACTATGGGCTGATTTATAAACACTTTTTACCACCCTTATTCCACCCTATACTATAGTTGTTGCCATAGAAGTCAAAATTGACAAAAAATTAGTCAAATGAGTCAAAAAGTCAGCCATCCATATATGGGGTCGTATACCCAGAAAAAAACCTTATCCTCTAAAATCTCTACTACTACCGATCAGCACAGCCATCCAACAGTAATCTAAAATATATACCCCAACTCATCGTCTAAAATAGTCTACCAAGAAATCCTTTTCTTATCTTCTTCTCCGCTCACCCCACGTACCTAACCCACCGCCTCCATCACCATGAGCTCACCCACAGGAATCCTTTATCAAATCTACCTTCTCCGCTCACCCCACATACCTAACCCACCGCCTCCATCACCATGAGCTCACCCACAGGAATCCTTTATCAAATCTACCTAAACCAGATCTGTAACTTCATATTGAATCCTTCTAGGTAGAGTATATTTGGACTATAGATATAGATGTTTGTGGTAGAGAAAGATGGTCGTCATGAAATTGTTGTCATTTTTTTTAATGGGTTTGTCTTGTTTCTAAGTTTAAAGCTTCATTGTGACTGGATCTGACGATTTTCAGTTGTTTGTGTAGTTGGCGGTGAGGATTGTTGTTTCGGAATAAGAAGTCAATTACGTGAGTAATTTTTATGGCTTAATTTGATAAATACTGAGATTATCGATTAGATCTATTGTTTTGTTCAATTGTGTAATTCTAACTTGATATTTTGCGGTTATTTTAGGGTTAATGACATCTAAAAGCATGGATCTGGATTAAAAGCTCATGTGGATGGAGGTAATAATTTCATTTAAAATTCGAATTTTTGATATTAGATTTTGGATTTTTAATTGATATGATTTCTTAATGAGTACTTATTGTGTATCTAGCATTCTATATGATGTGTTTGAATGTTCTCACTTTTCATAAGCTTGTCCTGTTTATGACCATTTTGTGGGTCTTCTATGTAGGTAGCTGCTTCACTATTGATAGCATTCCGTAGATAGCCTTTCTTCTACTGGTAGGTTATAGAAAAAAAATTGTTTCTCAAATGAAGATACTACAGATGAATTCGGATTTACTAAGGATTTGTTGAAATTTGAAAATGAAGGTTAGATATAGGAGATGGAAAGGAGATCATTCTTGTGGATCAATTCTGTCGTTAATGGCTTAAAAGTCAGTGCATCAAGATTCTTGGTGTGTTGCTTCTTCATCTTTTACTATGGCGATCAATAGTTTTATTTGTCTTAAAGTCGAACTTGTAATCTAACTTAAAATAATTAATAATGGTACAGATCTAAAAGAAGAATTTTGAACTTACAATGGAGGATGGGAAATTCATGTACAAGCAAAGTGGAGAGCTACTTAACACATGAGGAATCAGATGATGCTAAGTGGAGCTCATCCATCTCAGAGGATGGCTCATCCATCTCATGAGAAAGACCCATCTGCCCTGTTGCGCATAGCGTTCAACGTGCATATGTTTTGGCAGGTTCTTGCTCCCCCAGAGGACTTGAAGGGGTGCCTAACTATGAAATTTCAAGGTGTCAAAGTGTTTAGCAAAGAAGACATAGCAAGTTTGCTTCAGTTCATCACTGGGACATCCAAGGTAAATTCGATGAGTGGCCTGCATAATTTTCAGGATCTCTGATATTAATTGAAATTTCTGATAAATGATATAGTTCATTTTTTTTTCTCTCTTTAGATTTGAGGTAGTTTTGGTGTATACATTTTTGATGGGTATATAATATTTGAATGAAGTAGATGTTCCCTGTTGAACAAATTGTCATGTATCCTTGAAGTCATGTCCAAGGAACTTCTTTTTTATTGGTGACATCTTATTAGTTGGATCTACTTCTTTTTTGCCTGACACTTTCACTTTCTTTTCCTATAATGTTTACCAGGTGATTCTTATATCATCAAAAATCTGGCTGATGATCAGTAAGGAGAGAAATCCAGTGTACCCTTCCTGGGGTAGTTTTGGTGTGTGCATTTTTTGATGGGCAACTGAATTTAGTAGACTTTGCAAGTCTTTAAGGTTGTAATGTTTTAGTTAAACCTTGTGTTTTTGTGAACTCATGATTTAAATCTTTTTTGTATGACTTTGAACCTAATCAATATATTGAGTTTTTATTTTAATTGTCATTTGGATTTATAAATTTGAGTTTCATTTCAGTGTAACTAGAATGTCATTTAAGTGAGACAGATGGATTCAGCTTCTGACTGAAGGAATTCAGCTGAAGCTGATTCTATTTTTTTTTATTTTCAAATTCATGGATACGACTGACCTTATTGGTAGTAAATATACCGCGGTTAATGCGCGTCGTTTCTTTGCTACCCTTGATACACAGTCGTAGAAAAATACTACGGCTGAGATGCTACCCTTTATGCTACTGATCGTGTGCGTCGTAATTGCGTGTTTTACTACATACCGTGTAGGGTCGTAGAACGGCCTATTTCCACTAGTGTGTAGTTTTTGTATCAAAAAAGATATGATTGTTTTTTTTTGGTATCAAATGGTGACCTAGGTTTTTTAATCAATATTATGCATTTTATTATTTTTTAATGTAAAAACTAAAGCATCTCAATTGTTTCAAAGTTGGTCTGGAGTAGCCAATTATATTAACTAATCTTTGTTTAAGGATATTGATTTGTAACTACTAGATAAGTATCAAACATAAACTAAATAACACAAGTAGTACACAAGAGAGAAATGAGGGGAAGAAGGATTTCATTATACTTCTTGGTGTGTCTACAAATGACCCAAATACAAGCTATTTATAGTGATGGATGCATGGCTATCAAGTGAAGTAGAGAGACAAGTGGTGGTTGTAGAAAACCATGTGCTAGCTTGCATGAAGGTAACAAGACAAGTGCCTTAGAGCAAGCACTATGGTTCTCTATTCCTTCTCTATTGAATAGAGAAAGGGGAAGGCAGAAATGGCGAAAAAATGGCAACCACGGTGGTCTTAGCTATTCGGAGACGGAAATTGGATTTCCGCAGCTTTTCTGTGCGGAAATCCGATTTCCGTAAAAAAAATTCTGCGGAAATCCGATTTCCGTAAAGAATAGGTTTCTATACAGAAAACCCTGCGACCTGAACTTCATTTCTCACTACTTCTCCACTCTCTCTTCTTCACTCAAAGAAAATAGATAATCGCCCCCTTTCGATTTTGAAGATAACCAGTAAGAATTTTTCCGTGATATTATAAGGGTTTACTAACATTTCGAAGGCGATTCTTTTGCATCATTCAATTTGAAATTTCATCCACAAGGTTAGTAAATCTTATCTAGGGTTTATACAATCCAATTTTAATTTGATTATCATGATTCCTTTGATTTTAGAACGAATCGTTAAAATCCATTGATTCTTTGTTGTTGTATGGTGTATTTTTGATTAATGCTTGTGGTATTGAAGTAGTTTTGGTGTTGAATGTATAAATTGACTTAAAATTCATGCTTGTAAAGGTGCAATGAGTTTGATTCGTGGGTGTTTGAATGCGAAATACGGTCTCAATTTTGCTTCATCGAGTGATGATGATGAAGAAATTATTTTACTCCATCGCATGGTAGAATTGGATGCCCGGAGACATAGGCTTAGACAACCGGTGCCTATCCAAGTGGAATCACGCCAACACCTATGGCGTGATAGAAAGAGAGCTGATGCTCAAATGATGTATGATTACTTTACAAGTGGTGGGACTTATACTCCAAGACAATTCAAACAACGTTTAGGTATGAGTCGAGGTTTGTTCGAGAAAATTCTCTTCAAACTTTGTGAAGAGGATGAAGAATGGCCACAGCGTCTAGATGCAGCTCGTATTCCGGGACATTCTCCTCACATGAAGATGGTTGTTGTGATGAAATCTTTGTGCAAAAGTATTGCTGCTGATAGTCTAGATGATTACACTCGTATGGGTGCAACCACAACATATTACTATGTAAAGAGATTTTGTGCCAACATATGCACCATATTTGGACCTAGGTACCTGCAAGAACCTACTGCCGAAGATGTTAGAAGGTTGCTAGCAGAGAATGCCGCCCGTGGATTTCCTGGAATGCTTGGTAGTGTGGATTGTATGCATATGAAATGGAAGAATTGTCCGGTTTCTTGGCAAGGAATACATAGAGGCAAAGAAAAGGTTAGTACTTTGATATTAGAGGCGGTGGCTTCATATGATTTATGGTTTTGGCATGCTTTTTTTGGAATGCCCGACGCAAACAATGACTTGAATGTTTTGGCCCACTCTCCCCTTTTTGATTCGCTTCTTAGTGGTTACTCTCCTCCGGTTAACTATGTCATCAATGGACACCAATACAACATGGGTTATTTCTTAGCTGATGGTATCTACCCGAGGTTGAAGACAATTGTACAAGCTTACCCAGTAACACTAGACATTCCGGAGTATGTTGGGTTTAATAGGTACCAAATGGCCAAAAGAAAGGATGTTGAACGTGCTTTTGGAAGTCTTCAGGGTAAATTTAAGATTGTTGGTGAACCATGCAAGTATTGGAAGCAACATGATTTGAATTTGATTATGCAATGTTGCCTTATTTTACACAACATGATCATTGAACATGAACGTCGAGATGCTGAATGGGCTGCAGTTGTTCCAGAAGTGAATCGGGTACCAACAGGCCCCACCAATCACTACTCGAGTCTTCAAAATGAAGAATATTACCACATTTTAAGAGCTGATCTTACCGCTCACATCTTTGCACTCCCTGGAAGAGGTGAAAGAATAGACTTTGACTCAGATCTTAGTAGAAGTGATTCAGAATATACAACTCCGAGTTCAGACTGTTACTCATCTGTAGACTCTATTTTTTCTGAAGATGATGTGAGTGTAGACTTTGTGCTCTCTGGAGATGATGATGATGTGCTCTCGAGATGATGATGAAGCAACAGGGGGTGGTTTTGAAGCAACTAATGGTGTTGAAGCAGCAGGGGGTGGTTTTGGAGCAGATGATGGTTATGGAGCAGATGATGAGGTAGTTGAACCCCTTGATTAGTACTATGTTGTAACTTTCTTTCCAATTGAATTATGTTTTAATTTTTATCTGGATTTGAATTACTGTTAGTTATATAAATATTATCAAACCATTTATATTAGAAAGGAAGTTTTCATTAACTAATAACGTAGATTTAAACATCCGCTCATTCGAAGGTGTTCGTTACACTTTTTAGGAGGAAAATTACGAATGAGTATTCCTTAAAGGAATTACATTGACATCTAATTACTTGAATAACTAATAAGTGCAATGGTAATGTGTTCATAATACTTCGAAGGTTTTGAGAAAATCCTTTAGCTCATGGTAATGTGCTTCGTACTCGAATTCCTTTCCTTTCCTTTGTTTCCATACCTTCAAAGTCCTGGCATAAACTTCATCCTCCGTAACATCTTTCCCAAGAAAATCTCGGGCCAATCTCTCCAAGTGCATAAAATCATGAACGTTTTGACGTATTTTCCACCATCGTTCTGAGAGGCCTCTTGCATCGCGCACATATTGGTTTTGAAATTTGAAGTCTTGTTCGATATAATTAAACAGGGAGCTCCACATGACATCCCCACGACTTTTTTGTAATCCATAATAGTGGATCACGTCTTTACAAAGACGTAGATCTTCTTCCAACGTAAATGGAGCGAAGCTTGGTTTGATTCGTGTTGATGGAGGAGGAGATAATGGTTTTTGAGATGGAGAACACGTATAGTAGTACTGATGAACAAACTTATCAGTCATGTTTCGATAACGTCTACGAGGAGGAGATGCTGGAGGAGGTGTTGAGATTGATTCATTTGGTTTGCGTAGTAAAGATAGTATCTCTTGTGGTGATCGAGTTGGCCTCCTGGATTCATTTGACGATGAGCTTGACATTGTAGATTGATTGAGATAAAGGTTTGGGAAGAAGAAGGTTTAGGAAGAAGGTTTGAGAAGAAGAGTTATCTATGAAAATGAATGTTTGTGAAAGAGTCTATTTATAAAGATGAGTACCCAACGGATAGTTTTTTTGAATTTTGAATTTTGGGGATTTGCAAAAACTAGCCGTTATGAGGTGTAAAGAGAGTGTAAGAACTACTTTTACTCAATTAAAATGACACAAGTAAAAAAAAAATAACCCAACTAAATTTTTCATTAATGGAAACAACAACTACAATAGAATAAGTTTTCCTTAATTGAAACAACAACTACATTGCAAATATGAAAATAAACAACTAATCTACTAACATTGCTCTAACTTTCATAATTGAAACAACAACTACATTGCAAAGATGAAAATAAAAATCTTGCCCTAATTTTCATAACATTGCTCTAAAGAAGACTTATATTCCATAATCATGTCCAGCGATTGCAATCATTCTTTCATAACATTCCTCAAACTTGAATGGTCGATGGTTGATGCCATAAAATTGTGACCGAGCTCGTACGACCAATTGTCGGCGTGATGCATTTCTATGCCTCCGGCGAATAGCATTCATAATTCTTACAAAATCCAAGATGTCTCTACTAATTAATGCCCATCGGTTGCTAATTCCATTTTGATTTCTACCTCTTGGATTATTTGTGGCTTCCACAAACAAACTAAAAACACGACTCCAAAACGGCGTCTCTCCTAGTAGCCCCTCAACATTTTCCATTGATACACGAATGAAAGAATTAGTAATAGCACGATCTTCAAACTCGGTATAATTAGTCGCCATATCGATTTTGTGATGAAAAAAAATTGAAAATTTGAAGGGAGAAAGAAGGAATCAATGGAAACAAGATTGATTGGGGTGGATTTGTCAAAGATGGTGAATTTTCTTATATAGAAGAGATCCCAACGGATAGTTTTTTTGAATTTTGAAAAAAGAGTCGTTGGGGATCTGACGGTCATGAAAAAATAGAAAGATGGATGGTTAGATGTTGAGGTGTAGAGGGGGTGTAAGGAAAAAAAGGTCAAACGGTATTATTTATGGGACGGAAATCCAATTCCCGCATGACTTCTAGGCGGAAATCGGATTTCCGTAAAAAGTTTTCTGCGGAAATTGGATTTCCGCCCTGCGGGAATTGGATTTCCGCATCGCTTCTCTATCTCTATTGCCTGCTACGGATTGGTAGCAGGCAATAGAGAAGTCTACCAATTTCTCTATTGAGTAGAGAAATTTAGCACCATAGTAGTTGCATTTCTCTATTCAATAGAGAAGTCTCCCCAAATAGAGAACCATAGTGCTTGCTCTTAGTCTTGTATATGAAAGAAGACATGTATTTAGCCTCTACTCTGGGTGAACCCAAGTGTCTAACTAGCTACATCATTGCCCACACATATGGACCATAGGTCCTATAACAATCTTTAATTTTTTTTTTTTTATTTAAAGACGGCCTTAAAGAGGATACTAATATTAATATACAGTATCTTTCTTTCTCTAGAGAGAGTATCATCACTTTTGCTAACCACTGCACTACTGCAGTACTGCACCACACCACACCACACCGCACCGTACCGCCTTAAAGAGTGAGAGAAAGAAAAACCTCATTTTTGAAGGAAAACAAAATGGACGACGACAAAGAACGTTTTCTCAAGGAGTTTGGGGAGCATTACGGATACCCTAATTCTCCCAAGAACATCGATCAAATTAGGTCTTCCGAATTCAAGAGATTGGAACGTCAGTATTATTACTTTGATTTCACATATATATATTTTTATTAATTTTGATTCGATCAAATTAGGTCTTCTGAGCAACTGTTTGATTAGTTTCTGGTTATGAATATTGTTTGCAGAACTTGTTTATTTGGATCATGCTGGAGCAACTTTGTATTCCGAGTCCCAGATGGAAGCAATCCTCAAAGACTTTACTACTAATGTTTATGGGAATCCTCGTATCCTCAACAAATTTAAATAGAAGAATCTTTCATTTCCATTTTTTCAGAGAATTTTGCATTCAATTTCAGATTTGTATGAAATTTTATTGGATTTTTCTTGGAATTGTTATCCTTGATTTTGTGTTAGATAGCCAAAGCGACACTAGCT
>JAJJMA010161167.1:0-10068 GCA_023529015.1 Papaver nudicaule | reverse complement strand
ATCCGGATAACAAGATCTATCAAATATACCTTTTGTTTCAAATTAAGGACTATATATCCTACCGATAGAGGTGTAAAGTGTGCCATGCCAGCACGTTAATGGCACAGCACAGCACGCTAAAATTTGGGCACAGCATGGCACGCGACAAAGCACAGCACAGGCACAGCACGCTAGCTTAGTGTGTTGTGCCGTGCTTGACTAATCGGCAGCACAGCACAGCACGCGACACGAACAAGCACGCGGCACAGCACAGCACGCGATAAAGCACAGCACAGCACGCGGCACAGCACAGCACAGCACGTGGCACGACTAAGCACGGCACAGCACGTGTAAAGCACGGCACAGTGCACTACATTACATGTGTATTTCACACAAAAATGAAATCTACCTAGTTATTACCATTGTTTTTGTTATTTTGATTAAATTTATGACAATACATAATATCTAATTTTATTAAGTGATAAAAAAAATATTTAGAAATGTAATTGATGTTGTAAATGTGTCTATTTGACGTTCATTTGATAGAAAACAAATAACGATACAATTGTTATCACATAAAATTCAACTTATGTTTTTTTTTGTTAATAAAGTTGTATATTATGCAATATATAATATTAAATACAAAATTTTAATTAATTTTTTCAAAATTTATTGGGCCGACCGAGCGAAGCGAGGGAGGACCCTATATATGGTGACTTTGTGTCAAATGAATAGTGACTTTTTGTTCAATTTGACACAAAAAGATTGTCTGTCCGGTTTTTCACCCGTCTGCCAGAAATGACTAAGTTACCCCTCCGAAAATTTAATTTTCTTCCAAAATCTATCTATGTAATAATAAAAAGATCGGAGGAGAACCACCACCATCACCACCTTCCTCCTCCGCCTCCTCCTTCAACCTTCGACAAATTCTTCTACCTTCATCGATGAAACTACCACCACCTCAATATTATGAACAGATCTCAAACACCATTACCGATGAAACAAATCGCCCCATGTTTCAAATTTCATTAAAAAACTTACAGTGAGGATTTCGTTGTGATTAGTGTTGATTTTGACTAGTCCTCGTTCGTATACAGAGAGATCGATTGGTTTGATTGGACTGTGTTGTTTGAACTGGTATACGACTAAGGATATAAAGGGAATTAGCACTGTGAGGAGGATGATAAGTGCGGTGGCGGTGGTGGTGGCGGAGCAGCAAGCATCGCAGCAGTCTTCTTTAGCAGGAGGATCTGAATCGGTTGCGACTCGTTGTTGGGTTTTCTTTTTCGCCATTTTTGAGTTTGGAACTCGGAACGATTCTTTCTGTAAAAATAAATTGTTGAAGGGGGAAGAACCGAAGATGTAAGAAGAAGAAGTTGAAATTTTCCTCCTCAGTCCTTGTATTTGATAGTAAATACCAAATGACTCCCTCACTGGTTTTAGCATTAAGTAGAACTCAGTACGAAAATATGTCATGTGACCAAAAATATTCAATTGTACCCCGTGAACTTTGTCTGTGACTGTGACTAAAACAAATTGATTTTATGACTCCAAATTTGCTTTTTGGTCATGTGACCCAGAATTTGCACCTTAACCATGCACGGCATGACTTCGTGAACTTATTCTACAAATAATTCTGGAAACTACTACATGGCTAAAAAAATGTTACATAATCCAAAAAGAATAAAAATCCAGAAAATTTTATCATTTCTGACCTAAACCTTGATAGAGGCAGCACTATTTAAATGAAATAAAAATTTTCTTGCATCAAAAAAAAAAAAAATCCAGAAAAGATGAAAGGATTTTCTATGAGATCTCTAACTTCTAGAGTGGAGATTTGATTCACTGACATCGTAGTAGAGAGTCAAACCACTGATCAACTTGATTGATATATCCTTGTTGATGTTTGAAGCATTTATGAAGCGAAAATAACCGCTAGCCTGATTTCAAATTTAACTTTCTACCAGGACATAAATTTAACTTGATTTCAATTTTTCTTCTTGATTTTTGATTGAGCAACAGATCAAAAGGGAAAGATCAATTTCTTTCTCCATAAGATAAAAGATAAAAGTTAGATCTGATAATAGAGGAAATTAAAACCCTTAAACCAATTTTCAATCACATCTAACATCATTCATGTATCAAAAATGAGAAAAATACAAATATAAGATATATATACGAATGTACGATGATAAACACTGGATAGAAAATTACAAATCTAGCAAAGAAAAAAGAAATAACATATCTCTATGGGTTTGATTCATGGTTGCTGTGAATCACTCAAAAAGATCTTGAATTAGTCGATTACTATGCCTTAAAGCTCTTGAAACTCCCTTATAATTTGCCTTAAAACTCCTGAAACTCCCTTTTTCTTAAACCGAAGAAAACCCCAGTGTCAAGAAATGGCTGAATTTTTTGAATAAGAAGGTGATTTAGAAATCACGAGTGGGAAATAAAAGATCTGTACTTTGGGTTTATCTCTCTTCCTGTTTTTCTTCTCCTTCATTGTTTCTCTACGTTTTGAGAGATTTGGTTTTGTATTTTGAGAACGAATTACCACACCTACCCTCCACACGTTAAGCATGCATATATGGCCATGCCACTCAGCCAAATTAACACGTAACACAGGCAATAGGAATGAATTTGCACTTGGACCTTGATCGTTGTATACTATCAAATGTGTATAACTAATTTTTTACATAAAATATTTAGGTGTTAATTCTTGGGAGAGCCAAACAAAGCTGAATGACAATACAAGAATTGGTGAATGCAAGGCACTTCGAGAAAGGCTCAAAGAGGAGAAGTGATTGCAAGAATTATCAAATGCAACAATGTAGAGTCTAAAGTTTGTTTACTATTTTGCTTACATTTTTTTTTTGGCTTTATAAATTCTTTGTTCTTTCTTCGGTCGGGCGGCCCACTCCCACCGTGGTAGCGGTCATCTAGTTATAATTAATTTGATAATTTATAAGATTATAAGTTATTTAAATATTTAAAAAACATTTTTTTTAGGATGACGTAAATTTAGTGTGCTAGCACAGCACGGCACGGCACAGCACGCTTATTCGTGTGCCATGCCCGTGTGCCATGCCATACTTTGCTTTTGACTAAAAAAGCACAGCACGACACAGCACGTTAAAATTGTTGGCACAGCACAGCACGGCACATGGCACGTAAAAGCACGCCTTCGTGTGCCATGTGCCGTGCCGTGCCGACACGTTTTACACCTCTACCTACCGAATCGATAATCTTTTAAAGTAATTAACCCAACTCAATGGCTTTGATATATCACCATATACTACTAGATGACCGCTGCCACGGTGGACGGGCCGCCCGCTCGAAGAGATCGACGAAAGAACAAAGAATTTGTAAAGCAAAAAAAATGTAGGTAAAAAAAATTTTCAGACAAATTTGTACAACAAAATTTATATTCTGTTAAAAATGTTTAGAATTTTCTGATAATTTATGTGTAATACAATTTCTGCGGAAAACTTATCAATTTCTTTGCATTTTTTGACAAAAATGAAAATTGATAAATAGAGGTGATGATTAATTGAGATGTTAGGAATAATTAGTGAGAGGACATGTGCATATGTCATGGTACATTTTACTCTTCACAAATCACAACAAACATATATGTATAGTCACATTAGCACCCAAATAATCTTTTAGGTAAAGTCCCCCTATAAAATGGGTGTAACAAAGGACACATGAATGATCTGTGTAACAAAGGACACATGTCCAGTATAGAAGCTAATGAGAAACACGCGTCCAACATGTGTCTGGGTTTAGTAATTTTAGTTTCAAATGAAAACAACCTACCCTATTGCAGGTCCGCCTCTTCCTCCATTTCTCTTTCTTCTTTTTTCTGTAATAGAATGTTACCGAATCACAAGTTTTCTCAACTTATGTCTCCAGCAACAATTACACTATTAAATAAAGAGAAGTAAACATCATCTAACAACGACTTTGCAGCATCATTGAGAAGAAAATCTAATCTTTGAAGTTTGTTTGGTCGATTTTGTAATATTTTCATTTCAAAGTTCATATATCTATCTCAGATGGATGTATACATTTCCTTCTGAAATTTAATAGATTGTGGGTGTGGTGATGGTTGTTGTGGCGGAGGCGGCGCTACTGGGGTTTCTAAATCAACTTAACCACTGAGTGTTCTACTTTCTTTGCATCAAATTAAGTCTCTTGATAGTTTTTGAATCTTTCTTTTGTGATTTTTTTTTCTATGGTTTTGTTTCTGAAATCGAATTAGAGAAGTAGAGAGGCTATGATGATATATTAGTCAGTTGCTGATAAACGACTAGTCACATTAACTTATCTGAGCCTACAAATCAATCTGATTTGATTTCTCTTGCAAAAAGTGTATTAGGAATTGCTTGAATACCCCGTGTAAACCAGTTCTATTGTTGGATTATTGTATCTGATTGTCGCAGCAAACAAAGTTTTTGATTTTGGAATAAGCTATACAGTTGTGGAGAGGACGACGAAGAAGAAAAAGAAATCGACAAAACATTTGGTAGAAGGCCGGTATCGAACTCGGAACCTCTGAGTTGATTTTGAGATGTTTTGACAAAAATACCCTCAATAAATTCAATTTATGACCCGGGTTTTTGACTTTTTAATTTTCCATATCTACCCTTCATATTTTGGTTTATCTACGAAATTGTCTACACAAAAAGAGGGAAAAATGACGCAGAAGGGTAGTTTAGTCATATCAGGTGCACCCGGTGGAAAAAATCTTTTTTTTTTCAAAATTGGCTCTTTTGTGTTACCCTACATTTGACACAAAGTCACCATATATAGGGTCCTCCCTCGCTCGGTCGGCCCAACAAGCAAATGCAGTAGGCACTAGCGGAACTAGGAGTACAATGAGGGGTGGTCTTGGGCCTTGGCTATATTTTGGCCTGAACTTGGGCCTAAATTAAACCCAGACTATTTTTGCCCAGCCAAAGTAGGTAGGAGAAAAGAATTCCTTTTTGGGAGGGGAAGGAGTACATAATATGTATATAACAGGAAACAGACACTACATTTCTTAATATCTAACACAAACCCTAGCTCAATCAGCTAAAGAACCTCAAATCATTGGGGCGGATCCAAAAGAATGGGGGCAGATTTACGTTATTCGACTATCCAGTTTGACGTGTTAAGGGGTGGCTAAATGGGTGGGCGAAAAACCAGTTATACCTTTCCCAAACATGTAAAATGTCTGTACTACCCTTGAGAGATTATATTAACCTAAAACCGCCGAATGAGAGTAAAAATTTCATTGAACTCCTCCCCTTCCTCACCTCTTCTCCTCCCCTTCCCCTCCTCCACCACCCCAATTCCGCCTCTATCTTCTCTTTCACCACCATTCTCATCCCATACTCCCAATTATATTCGGTTGCTTCTTCATTATTTGATTTCATCGTCGATTATTCATCGTTAAGATTCGATTCGATAACGATTCATCGTCGATATAATGGCTCCGAAAAAGAATAAAGGAAAGGAGACAACACCCCCTCCTTCACCTAGTCCAAATTCTTCTTCTTCTTCTACTCCCCCTTCAATTCGACGAGAATTTGGTGAAGAAGAAGACGGACATTCAACCCCCGACGAAGAAAATTGGTTCGAAGGAGATGCGAGAGAGCACGCTGTATTGAAAGAAGTGGTTCCACCAGAATTGGTTCCACCAATGGTTTCAGTGAGGTAATTCTCAAGCTTATGTATGAATTTAGCAATTAGGGTTTCCAATTTTCGCCCAGAAAAACTAGGGTTTATGTATGAACATCATAACTCCGAGTATGAAAATTTACAGAGTCGCGGTGGCTCTTTTGCTTACCGAGTACTTATGGATTATACACTACTCGGCGGCTCGTTTGACTTACCGAGTATGATTTTTCATATCATATTTTTTCTGTAAAATTTTTAAGGTATAATCGGTAGCAAATTTTGCCTGCCGAATAACAATTTTTCTTACTCGGTAGCTCTTCTGTTTGCCGAGTATGTTTGTGCTGCCGAAGGGTTTAACACCACTCGGTAACTCATTTATTTATCGAGCTACCGAGTAAGTGTACTCGGCAGCTATATTGTTTTACCGAGGGTCAGTTCTCCACACTCGGTTGCTTTTTTGCTTGCCGAGTATGTGTTCTGTTCCTTCAATTTTACACTACTCGGTAGATACATGTACTACCGAGTGGTGCATGTACTTTGTTTTAGAACCTGATATGCTAGTTTTTCTTTTCTTTGTTTTGTACTTTGGTATACATTAGGGCCCGGGAAATTAGAACGAAGAGAAGACACGACAAGCCAGTATAATACAATCTAACTATACAATCTCCGGCAAGTCTACCAACACGAACTAAAGGGGGTCAGAAATTAGGAGCTAATTACCGCCGGCAAAAAGAAATCGAGGCTGCTGCTGCTAAGGCTGAGAAAAAGCTTGCTAGGGCTGCTGCTGCAGATAGATGGAATCGAGAAATGGGTGTTCCAAGTACAGGGACTTCAGGTGCAGTTGGTTCTAGTAGAGATGGTGCAGGTAGAGGTGGAGCTAGTAGAAAACAAGCTAGGGCTGCTCCTGCACCTACAACTCAGATTGAACAAGAAGAAGAAGAACCTGATGATCAAGTAGAAGATAATGTTACTAAGAAAAGTAAGGACCACCACTTGAATTTCAAAATGATCGCAGGTCACGATGACGAAAAACCTCCTGGAACCCCTAACGATGGTGGTGCATTGCTTTTTGGTTACAAAAATTCTTGGGCGCAAACAATCTATTGTGCCGAGGTAAGAGGTTCAACCATTTTGTTATTTTTTTGGTTATTTGGTTACCTATTGTTGCATACCTATAGTCATGTTTATGTTGTTTTCCTAGGATCATGTGGAAGCAATTCGCATTCTGAAACCTGTATCTTCGGCGGGGAAAATGAAGTTGTGGCCCATAGAAGATCTTTGTTAGAAGCTCTTGCACATGTGGAGGCCTCGGGGTTGTTCCCAGCTGTTGAAAACTCCATGATAGACCATGATAGGGTCTTCATATCAGCCCTCCTTGAGCGTTTTTATGGCGAGACTGACACTATGCATATGCCTTGTGGAGAGGTTACAATCACTCCAGAAGACACTTTATCACTAAACTCTCGCCTGAGGGCAAGGCGGTTGCAGATGGCTACAAGCCTTGTGTTGATTGGAAAGAGCTCGACCGTCTTGTTTTAGAATGCTTTAGTTGGAGGCCAGCTAAGTATGAAGAGGAGTGGAAAAAGTGTGCCACATACAGGAATAGACAGCTCGAACTTAAATCACTAACAGTTTAGCGGAACTGCAGCGAGAGAACAACAGGGGTTGGGGATATCTAAAGAAACTTGCAGGCATACGGCTACAGCCTATTTGCTCTATCTCATTGGGTGTGTCATCTTCCCCAACAAGACAGGTAGTAGGGTCGATGTCAACCATTTACAGTTGTTGGAGGATCTTGACAAGGTCAAGACCTACGCTTGGGAACTGCATGCCTTGCATTCCTTCTGAAGGAGATGAGGACTGCCTCGAGGCAAAATACTGCTCAAATTGGAGGAAATGTTGCTATACTTCAGGTAATTCTATCACCATAAACATAGATTCCCAATTTTGTATTTCGCTTGCAACTTCTAACATTTTGTGTAATATACCTAGGTTGATGACATTACCTTTGATCCATGGAAGGATAATCCGGATATATCCTGTGTCCCGCTGAGATGGTTTTTTGGGGGTTTGTGGCACCCTCTTGACTATGTGATGTATAATCCAACTCGTGTACGGCGTCAACTAGGGAGGGTACAAGGAGAACCTTGGAGGATGATGCGCGAAGGGTGGAACAAAATTGATATTGATAGTTGCGGATGGACAGAAGATTCAATCACGGTAGAACACAACAAAGCTCCAACCATAGCGGGTCAGTGGAATGTGACAAATGAGTTTATCTTGAATATTGGCGAATGGGTTGTGGGACAGGGTGATGTGGCGCCGGAATACATGGCATGGTACCGGAATGTTTCTCACCCCTTTGTGATTCTTCGACATGGGAATCAGCCAATATCAACTAGATTACCTCCAACAAAGGGTGGCGGTACAACTACCTGCGGGTCTCTCCTTAAGGGATTGCCCAAAGCTATGGTTGCTAGAGTGGTACGTATTCTTGTTAAATTTTCTTAAATTTTGGTTTAAATTATGGTTTAAATGTGTTGAATTATGGTTTCAATTTCATACAGAAACGAAGAATTGAGTTTGCAACTTCATCTATTATGGGACATCTCAGGCTAAAAGAGCCTTTGAGGACAAGAAAAATCACAGAAACCTGTGAACTCTTGGATAATTTTGATAATGAAGCATATGCCACTACACGAAATTGCCTTTTTAGCAACGGCCCAGGGCCGTTGCCAAAAATTAAAGCAACGGCGAGTGGCCGTTGGCGGGACGTCGTTATTGTTGCCGTTACAATAATTACAGCAACGGATCTGCCGTTGCTGTAATTATAATTACAGCAACACATGCATCTGTTGCAGTAAATATTGTCACGGATGAGACATACCATCATGCCGTGCCGCGTGGTAACCTACTGTAACGGTCTACCCGTTACGGTGGGCAGTAACTGATCAAACAACTCTTAACAGCAACGTTTACACCCGACGGTGTTTTGTGCAGTAACGGTTTATCCGTTTGCCAGCTGGCATTTTTCGTAACTGTTTTGAAACAGCCAGCACCGTTTGCGTCTGCGTAACTGATACCCTAACTGTTAAAGGAACAGAATGTACTGGTGGAATCTATTTCCTAACGGTTCAGCACTTGCCACCTGTCCTTCTGCTGTAACGGATCCAACAACTTTTTCTCCCGTTAAACCACGGCGTGTAACGGATAAATTTTAACGGCTTAGTCAACGTTTTTATTCGTGGAAAACGCATCTGTAACAGTTTTAGGATTTGCCACGTGTTTTTACAACTAACCGATTTTTGTGTAACGCCTGTTATCGTTGGAAGAAACTGTATTATTTAAAAAAAAAAATAACGCTGCCAAGCGTTAAGCCCTGCATTACAATTGCACCTGGAATACAATTCATTCCGGATTCTGGAATATAGTTCATTTGTGAACCTGCACTACAGTTCTTTCCTGAACCTGCAATACAAACAATTCATTTCTAAACCTGCAATACTGAATCGAAATCCTGTAATTTTCAATTCATTCCCACTGAAATACATCCATTCTCATTCAACTAACACACGCATTTCATTGAAACTCTGAAAATCATACAACCGTTTATACATCCATTCACTATACTCATTCACAACCCGAAATTTATAAAACAGACATACATACATTTTTGCCTGTGTTTTTACTACTCCTAGATTAGAAGGTTGTGTGTTTCAGGAGTTTTCAGTTTATGCAATGTTCTGTAATGATACCTTGGATCAGAAGAAGCTTTTAGGACGCCGAATGGAGTAGTCAGTCGACCTCAGATGTGAGAGTTCTGTGAAACAAGGAAACAAAGCTTTGAGTTGTCTATATAGTTGACAGAACAGCCACTTGAATAACATAATATGACCCACTAACAGAATTATCTATAATCATATGAATAACATGCAATATTGGGTATAACAAACAGCTTCATCTTAGTTTAGGCTATGCGGTAAGGTAGCCGAAGCCCTGGCATACACCTACGACATAATTCTCATCTTATATGAAAGAGAGACCAAGCTACAGTAGCTCAAATATTTGACCACAGAACTAAACTGATAATGAGCTTAATTCTCATCTGTAACTGAAGCACACTAGCAATCATACACAATCATAGCTTAATTAGAGTTCATACCTGAAAATAACTACTAGGGGAAATCACCAAAAAGATTAAGCATCCAGTTCTTCCACTTCTACAGTAAATTAAGACAAGTTATCAGCAAATATCATTGATAAATGAAATGAAACAGGATATCACAACTAAAGCATTCAAGAGATAATATCAGGTAATGAACAAACCTGAGCTTAAAAAAGGAGACCTGCAGCGGCACCGTGGAATAACAAGAATGAAAAATAATAACAGCGATGTCTTTAAAGGTTATCCAATGGTTGGAA
>JAJJMA010161146.1:0-12546 GCA_023529015.1 Papaver nudicaule | reverse complement strand
TTGTTTTTGTCCTTCATTCATCAACATTCTGAAAAGTAACCCAACTACTTATTTGGCATTTACCCACAGTACTAACAGAGCAATACTGTCAGGAAGTGTGTTTGTCTTCTCTTACAGGTCTTTGGCGAATGGGTCCTAGAGGTAGAAGCGGTAAAGCTCCAGCAGGTAGGCCTCCACCATATCATATCCCTCCTACACCAGTGACGTTCCCCAGTGGTCACAACACTAGAAGCAGGGGTGTGGAACTAGCTGGTCTAGCAGATACTTTTTTGGCAAGCTCATCTCGGCGACCACCGGTTCAGCGAGCATCACGCCAGGAGGAGGTTTACATGGAGGACATTACTCACTTAGAGAATGCAGAAAGATCACCTGAGCCTAATTCATTACTACGAAGGGTCAGCAGCGAAATAGAAGCAAATGCTTACGGCGAGCAGGTTGATGGTGGTAGGTTCACTCAGAGAGCCATCGACGAGTCATCAAATGTTGTGGGAGCAGTTCAAAACGCTAGTGCAAGAGGTACATCAGCAGTTAATGTTCAGCAGCAGTTAGTACAAGATGTCGGCGAAGCACTACATGTGACAGAAGAAACCCCAGCAGTGGTAGCAGAACCTATTACGACGGGAGATATTCCACAGGCTGCTAGTGGAAATGATGCGGCGATAATATCAGGCGCCACTATAACTCACCTAGTGGTGGTAGCAGATAATACAGGATCCACTAATAATACAGAAACTTTGCTGAGACAAATCCTTGAGGCCAATAACAGGCAAGCGGACCAGGTGCAGAGGCAAATGCAGTTGCAGATGGAGACTGTACTTCAGAGCCATAGAGAGTTGATGGCGGAAAGCAGGAAAGCGGCGCAAAATAGGGGCCATGCATCCCATTCGCATACAACTCGCCATGCATCTCATTCACATACAACTCGCCATACATCCCATTCGCACACAACTCGCCGATCGGAAAAAAATGGAACTAGCACAATGGAAGTCTCAGATTCATCGGCGAAATATGACGAGAGAGGTAGAAGGAATGATGTGTCTAGAAGAGATAGCGAGGAACATAGCGATTCAGGACGACGGAATAAGGTAGATAAAGGTTTGAGGAGAGACCTTCGCCGGTTAAAAACCAAAGTGGCAGCTTTAAACGGATCTTCAAAAGAGTCGAAATACAAGGTTGCACTTTCAGAGGCGCAGAAAACACCCTTTTATGATTGCATCACATACGGGTATGTGTCTACTAGGTTTTCTATGCCTAAATTCACATCCATCTATGATGGAACGGGAGACCCTGCACAACATTCAAGAACTTATAAGCGCGACTTGGCAGCATGGGTAGGATCAGATCCCATAATGTGTATGGCGTTCCCTGCTACACTCAAAGATGAAGCCTTAGCTTGGTTTGATGGGTTGGAGGAAGGAAAAATTAAATCTTTTGAGAAATTAGAGAGCAAATTCCTGCGTGCATTTATTCAGAACAACAGAAGTCGACCTGGCGTGGAAAGACTATTTAACATCGAGAGAAGGCCCTCGGAGACTTACACAAATTTTATCCAAAGATGGAGAAAGTCGAGCAGCGAAGTGGGATCAGAGGTATCAGAAAAAGAGAAGATAAGGTCATTCATTAGCGTCATGGAGACGACAGACCCTTTGTATCAAAAACTATTCTGGGAAGCGCCGAAGGATATGAAGACTTTGAGAGTAATGCAGGACGAATGGATAAATTATGAAGAAATCCGAGAAGAAGAGCTTCGCTCAAAGAAGGAGAGGGCGAAACAAATTCATTCGATTAATAATTACTCGCCGGAAGAACAGGAAGAAATTAAAAAAGAATGGAAGAAAGCAGAACAACGGAGGTTGGCGCAAATTCCTTCTTCGGCGATGATAGTACCCGAGGTAGTAAAACAACAACCGCAATTTATCGCAGAGCAGCATTGGAATTCGCAGAAGCGAGAGAATTATGATGGGCGAGATAAGCAAGATAATCGAGGAGGAAACTATGGACGAGGAGGAAGAGATAATCGGCGAAATGGGAATGGCGAAAGAAGATATAATGGAGATAATAGAAAATTCGGCAGAGGCGACCAGCAGCCTTTCCAAGATGCTACTTTACCAAAGTTACGTGTTTCCTACACTGATGCATTTGGACAAATTGAGAGCTCGAACTGCAGAGATGACATTCACTATCCTTATAATAGAGGAAATCCCAGAGCACCGCCGACCAATACCAATTCCTTTTGTCAATTCCACCAATTCCACGGCCATACAACTGAGAATTGTACCGGCGTACAGCAAGAAGTCCACAGATTCATCCGCTTGGGGAAATTTCAGGAATTCCTAGAATTGCCACCGCCGCCTCCTGTTATGGTTCAGCCAATTCAAGCCATCCCAGCTCATACTCCAAACGTATATGAGGTAAAAGTTGAGCGAGACTTGTTGGAATTGGATTGCTTTTCCATTGTGCATTCAAAGATCACCAGGGATGAGTTCCATGATAATGTCTTATCCCGAGTGCACAAGCGGGATAAAATGGGAAATGAGATTTGCAGTGTCGCCGCTAAGCAAGAACCCTTGCAAGACTGGATGAAGGCGTGTGTAGGTTTCTTCCCCGAAGAGATACCACCAGAAGAAAGAAGTCATAACAACCCTCTGGTCCTCACCATTCAAATGGGGAAGTTCAGATTGCCTAAGGTACTTATTGATCCAGGCAGCTCAGTGGACATTCTTTTCAATACTGCCTTCGAGGCAATGAGAGCGAAGGATGATGAAATTCCCTCGCCGACAGTTTCCTCTTAAAATATTTATGGATTTAATGGCACTGCTTCTAAACCCAAAGGCGAAATTGAATTTAAGATCATGATCCGCGATGAGTATTTCTTGAATACTACTCTTTGCATTGTGGATGTTGATTCGCCATATGCTGCCATCCTGGGAAGACCGTGGATCCACAGCCTAGAGGGAGTGCCATCCACTTATCATCAGCGTTTAAGATTCCCCACACCTACGGGAGTCGCCGAATATGTAGGAGATTTGGCAGTAACGAAAGCTTGCAATTCGGCGGACGTACAAATTCGAGAGAATAGAAAAGCGAAGATTACAGAGAAAAAGAAGCACGGCAAAGAAGCTGTTAAGGAGCAAGAGATTCAAAGCTTTATCGCCGACCCATCCACATATGTGCATTCAGTAAACTCGGTAGAGGACTCGGCGAAGTCTGAAGGGAAGACCTTATAGCAATTAAAGGAACCATCGCCGATGGGAGAGCCAGAATTACATTTTACGGCGGTGGAACCTACTAGAGGCATAAATATCGGCGATGAGAATGAGCCGAAGATGGTAAAAATTGGTACTTTATTAAATGAAGATGAGTCGGCGGAGTTACAAGTACTACTTAAAGAATATGTTGATGTCTTTGCCTGGGGCATGAATGAAATGCCAGGCATCGACCCGGCGATAGCATGTCATAAATTGGATATTGATCCAAAGGTCAGGCCTTTCAAGCAAAGGATAAGAAAATTGGCTCCAGCCTATAAAGAAGCAGTGGAAGCAGAGATTGACAAAATGAAGGTGTCTGGTATCATAAGGCCAGTACAATATCCTCAATGGATAGCCAATATGGTAGTGGTACCCAAGAAGAACAAGGGAGTGCGGATCTGCATCGACTTCAGCGACCTCAATAGAGCATGTCCAGAGAATAGTTTTCCGCTACCAAGTATTGACCAAACTGTAGATGCTACATCAGGGCATGAGTTGCTGTCATTTATGGACGGTTACTCAGGGTATAACCAAATACCCTTGGCGGAGGAAGATCAGAAGCACACAACTTTCTTCTCCACCAAAGGACTGTTTTGTTACACTCAAATGCCCTTTGGGTTGAAAAACGCCGGTGCTACTTACCAAGAAATGGCGCAGAAAATGTTTGAAAGATGGATAGGGAAGTCAATGGAAGTATACGTCGACGACATGCTCGTAAAAAGCAAGAAGAAGCAGACTCATGTGCAAGACCTCAGAGAAATATTTAATCACATGCGTATTACTAAACTTAAAATCAATCCGGCGAAATGCGTTTTTGATGTAACTTCAGGAAATTTTTTGGGATATGTCGTCACGAAGAAGGGGGTGGAAGCTGATCAAGCCAAGATTAAGGCAATTATAGATATGCCTTCGCCGGTGACGGTAAAAGATGTTATGCGACTCAATGGGACTTTGGCGTCACTTAACAGATTCATCTCAAGGTTCTCCGACAAATGCAAATTATTCTTCCAGACATTGAAGAAAAGAGAAAAGTTCAACTGGACTGAGGCACATGAGGCTGCATTTCAAGGTATTAAAAAGTATCTCGCCACTCTCCCAGCAATTCAACCACCTGAGCATGGCGAAGAACTCAGGGTTTATCTCGCCGCAACACCTTTCGCCATTAGTGCTGTGCTTGTAAGAACCAAAGGCGGAGAAACGCCTATCTACTATATCAGCAGAACATTACAAGGGGCAGAAAAGAACTATACTAAAATTGAGCAGTTGATCTTGGCATTGGTCTTTGCATCTCAGCGGCTACGTCCATACTTTCATGCTCATCCCATTGTCTTCCTAACTAAAACTCCAATAGAGTCTATCCTGCACAGTTCTCAAAGAGTGGGGCGAATCGCCAAGTGGAATCAGCAAATTGAGCAGTTCGGCGTCCAGTATGAAATACGTACAGCACAACGGTCTCAGGTTATCGCAGACTTCCTCGCCGACTTTCCAATTGAAGAAGAAGAAGAGATAGAAGAAATCCCATTCTCGTTAGATGAGCGAGAGCATGAAATGCCAGATCTGTTGAAGTGCAGTCCTGAAGGCTGGGAAGTTTATGTTGATGGTTCATCAAATAAAGAAGGAAAAGGAATAGGAATTGTCCTAACCTCGCCGAAAGGAGCCAGAATAGTACACTCGCTAAGGCTAGAATTCCCGACGACCAATAATGAGGCAGAATATGAAGCGGTTATTCACGCCATGCGAATACTCATTGAAATGGGCATCAGCGATGTCAGATTAACAAGTGACTCTCAGCTAGTGATTCGACAAATCTCTGGACGATATCAAACAACTGACCCGTCTCTGCAGAAGTACCTAAAACTTGTTAGGGAGTATGCCCAGAGGATCTCAGGTATCAAGTTTCGCCACATCTGCAGAAAGGATAATAGACACGCCGACGCTCTGGCTTTTATTTCGTCAATGATGACAAATCCTGACATCCCTTCAATAGCCATTGAAAGAGTAAAACAATCATCGGTAGCAGAACGAGAGCAAAGAGAGGTGTTGACAACAAGCATTGAAGAATCAGCAGAGACGGACTGGAGAACGCCGATACGGTATTATTTAGATCGCCTGACGTTACCAGGAAAGCAAATCTTAGCTCACCAAGTCATTAGTCGATCGGCGAACTATGAACTTCGAGATGGAATCTTGTACCGCCGGTCATTTTCCGGGCCATTGCTGCGTTGTGTATCAAGAGAGGAAGGCAAGAAATTATTAGAAACCATTCATGAAGGAGACTGTGGGAATCACAGTGGCCAAAGAGCTCTAGCTTTAAAGGTAAGAATGCAAGGGTACTATTGGCCCTGGATGAATAGCGATACCAAAGAACATGCTCGCCGATGTAAACAATGCCAGTTGTATGGAAGAAGAATTAAAGCGCCAGCGACATCTTTAAATTCAGTGCTCAGCCCTTGGCCCTTCGCCAAGTGGGGCATTGACATCATTGGACCGCTAACAACCGGCTCGGGACAACGGAAATACATCATCGTGGCGACAGACTATTTCACTAAGTGGTGTGAAGCCAAGGCTATCAGGAAGAAGACAGGACAAGAAGTATTCACATTCATTTGGGAAAATATATTCTGCAGATTCGGTGTACCGGCGGAGATATGCACTGACAATGGAAAGGAATTAGTCGGCGACAACATTAGAAAGTTACTCGCTGATTACAGTGTCAAGCTGGGAAAATCAACTCCACTATACCCTCAGAGTAATGGACAAGCGGAAGCCACCAATAAGACTATTGGAATGGGGCTGAAGAAAAGGGTGGAGAAACATAAAAAAGCATGGTGCGAGCATTTACACAATGTTTTGTGGTCTTACAGGACTACCATTCGAGAAGCAACCGGGGCATCTCCTTTCCTACTTACTTACGGCGCTGAAGCAGTACTCCCATCTGAAGTAATCCTACCAACTACCAAGCATAAGGCATGGGAAAAGAATCTTAATACCGATTTAATCCTGGCTAAGCTGGATGACTTAGAAGAACAACGGTTGATCGCTCTCGCGCATATGGAAAATTATCATCGCTGATTGTCTAGAGAGTACAATAAGCGAGTGATCCCAAGAGAATATCAGCCTGGCGAGTTGGTGCTTCGAGAAATTCCCCCATCTCAGCGAGAGGGATGTCGAAAGTTGGAGCCAGTATGGGAAGGTCCTTAAGTTATCAAAAGAGCAGCTGGAAGTGGAGCATATGTGCTGATTGATGAGCACGGCGTGGAATTAAAGCATCCTTGAAACGCCAAGTTCATTAAAAAGTACTATCCGTAAAAGGAACAATGTAAAATCCGAAGTCTTGGGCGGGCATAATACCCAAGAAGTCTTATTAGCTTATGTAAAACAACAGCGAATAAGATCCGAGGACGTAGGTTTGCTATTATGAGCCGAACCCCGTTAACAAATCGCAATGTCACTTACATTTTTCACTGGGTATTCTAACCACAGTGACGTCTAGAGCCTAAAAGCTCCAAGAGCATAATATACTGAGGCAAAAATGCCCATTATCTGGCTATAAGGCCACCTACTGAGGCAAAAATGCCCAATAATTACAAGGCAATAAAAGCCGCATAAAAACCCTGATCAGGTACTAAGGCCAAACGCCATCTTTAAAGGCATAATGCCCAAATTAATAAAATCAGCTAGAGCTAAGGACTCTTGCTCAGAAGACATGAAAGCTTGCTTGTTTCATTGAGTGAACAACCTCCTTGTAAATGGTAAGTCCGACCCATGAATTAGCTGTAAGGCCAGTCGTGTTACTTGTTGGTCTGTAAGTGTTTGGCAACTAAGACCCTTTGCTGTAGCATCACATCGGCGGTAGCCGGTGTTCTAATTAGCCTACGCCGTAGCATCACCTCTGGCGGACGCTATAGTGCAATAAGCCTACTGGGCGACCCAAACAACTTATATTAGATCGCCGACGGGCACAAGTAATGGATACGGCTGGGGTGCTAACCTAGGCTCTGCATGAAATTGTTGGTTGTATAAGCATAGGACTTCACTCAATGGCAAGTTAAGTCTTTGAAGGCAAACGAGAAATGGACACGCCAAATTAAGCAAAGGAAAATCACACGTCGATAACAGATGACGACAAGCACAAAAACTACATCTTTAGGATAATATTTAAAGGGTGGAAATATTGTTCATTACAAAAAGCAAAGGGAAACAGCAGGAATACAGAAAGGAGGATGAAAACTACAAAGCTGGTACTTCATTTCCTTTTGCTTCAACACCTAGGATCGGCAAAAGGACTGGACACCTCGGCATCTTAATTCACGGGAGTTGAATCATCTTTTAAGGATAAAGATAAAGCCCGCCCATCATCACCAGTGTTTTTCTCCTCTTCATTTGCTACCTTAACCTCATCAGGCTTATTTCCTTCCTCGTTCTCCTCTTGATTTTTTTACTTTTTCTTCTTCTACTCTCTCTTTTTCTTCTTCTTCTTCCTCTTTTTCTTCTTATCTTTCTTCTTCCTCTTCCTCTTCTTCGGCGACCTCTTCTTCCTGCAACTCGTTTTCCTTCTGGGCCTGTTCGGCGAGCTGTTGGGGAGTGAGTCGTCGATACTCCAAAGGAACTTCTAGATTATGTTCAGGACAGAACTGGTAGGCGAAATTTTGAGCACCAATGAAGGCATCACTAAGGACATCCTCATCAAGTTGCTTCTCCAAGTCCTGAATATCATCTTTAGCTTCGGCGACCTCTATCTGAAGAAGGTCATGGGCATCCTCGAGTTCTTGAATCTTACCAGCACAAGATCCATGATCGAGAAGTTGTTTGTTCAATTCTTCAATTTTGCCAGCACAAGAGTCATGGTCTTTAAGTTTCAAAGACAGCTCTTTTATCTTGTCAGGGCAAGATTCATGCTCTTTGAGCTTGTCAGTAAGCTCGCCGATCTTCTCCTCACACTCTTTGTAACCTTGGATGACTTCCTCCTGGCGATCCACTTGATTTTTCAAGCTCTGAATTTGAGCTGGGAAAAGGAAAGAAGAAGGCATGGTTAGAAGAACAGGAAAAGTGAATAACTGTGGAAAATTGTTGTATGTGTACCCTATGAAACTACCTTCCAAGTTGTGGACATAGGATCGCGCACCCTCTTGTGCTTCTCTAAATTGGGCCATATGAAACTCAAAATTTTCATTGGCACACGGACCTAACATTTGGTTTATTTGGCGTTGTTGGGTAGAGCATTGTTTGTATAGATCAATCGCCAAGCCTTCATGTCTCGCCGCAGCATCCTTTCAGCGCTGAATTTGGAACTCGGCGGTCTGTTTTTCAGTACTTAATCGAATGATCCTGGAAGCTAGATTGTCGGTCCTAGATTTTTCTTCTTGCCAAAGGGTGGAGGCACGCATATGACCAATCTCGGCTTCCTTTTTGGCTGTAATAGTTAATTCTTCCCGGCGAAGTGCATCATCACGCTGACTAGTCATCCAGCCTAATTCTGATCGAGTAGCTTGATAAGTATCACAGAGGTTTCGTATAATGATATTGTCTTGATTCAGTTCTTGTTGACACCATTTAAGGTCTTTATGAAAATTGAATAGTTGGCTACATTGCTTAATGTTGCTACCGCTAAGCCTCTCGATTTCGGATTCAGCTCGCCTAAGCCTATCGTCATCGGAGGAGTGGCAACCTTGGAAGGCAGGAAATCTAAGGGTCGGCGAAGGGAAAAGCTAAACGCTACTATAACATAACAAAAATAATATAAAGCAACTTACCTTGTTGGGATGTTATTTTCAGACTTCGATCCTGGATAACGCCCTTCAACCTCTCAATTTCTTTTCTCTGAATTTTGGAATCGTGTGTCAACTAACTGATCTCATTACCAAGGTTAATAACCTCTCGCCCAAGACCCTCGTTGGTTGAAGCAAGACTCAAGCTATGATGAAAATGCTGAAATCACAAGTTATAAGCATGAGTATTTGATCACAATTAAGATGGCGAAAGATTTAAAGGATGCATACCATGTTCAGAAGATTGAAGTGTTCTTGATAGGGGATAATAGGAGCAGCTTTGTGAAAGTTTGGATGATGAACAAACCCTGGGCGACTATATTGTGCCAGTACTTTAAAGTACTCTGGGTCTGGACAGTTATCCGCCACACTAAGCTTGTCAAAGGCTTCGACGAGCATATTTGGTGCGATGAGTTGTACTTTTCCAGGACCTTTAGAAGGTTGAGGAGTAGAGGGATGCCGAGGCAACCTGTCAAGAACAACTAAGCCAGCGAGATGTGGTTCAAAGAGCTGAAACAGGAGGAGTCTGGTGGGTTGAACCTAACTCTTGATGCTTTGAAGAAGAAGTCGGTTTGGTGGTGTCAGGGGCACCAGAGATGTCAAGCATATCCATATCCTGGGAAAGATTCTCATCAACGATGGGGTTTCCCTCAGGGTTTTGACCCTTGCTTTGAATATTGATCTCAGGAGTAGTCTCGGGCATCTCAGCCTCTGGAGGCTTCGTCGAGTCATTCTCAGGTTGATCGACGAGCATACTCGAATCATCTGCAGTTCGATCGGCGACCTTTTCGGGTTCTTCTTTTTCAGGATCTTTCTCTTTAGTAGACTTAGAAGAAGCATTGGGATCTGGAAGCTTCGTCGAGGCAAGCTGACGAATCCTTTCTTGTCGTTCTGCAGCAGTAGGTCTTTTCTTTGGGCGTTGTAAATCGAGTTTCACACATGACACATACATCAGATCTCGAAACAAACAGAGGCAAATATAGATATATATTTTAAAAATATATGCAAATATATTTTTAAAATAAGTAAAACTTAATATGTTTGTTTCTAGACCTTCAGCTGCGTCTTTCTTAAGTTTACTCAGAAGACATATAGAAATATAGATATATATTTAAAGACAAAAGAAGGTGTTTGTTACCTGAGTCGAGTCATCAGTTGCTCCTCGATTTCTTTTCGTTCCAGAAGTAGTAGAAGTTGGAATCTTGACATATCTCATGTCAGCATTCCTGAGAAATTGGCCCTTCTCGTCCTTGGCATATTCCTTCTCAGCAGGCCAGACTGCCTTCCAGAAAGTATGATCGGCAAAATGAGAATGTTGCTCGGGGAAAGCATCACGAATGATGGTCTTGTTCTCATCTTCCCATCCCAAGAACCATGGTCCCTCGACGACACAGGGAAGATTGGAGAAGTCGCCTTCAGTACTATGGCGAACGGTGGGAACATCTTCGGTGCTAGTAAACTCCACATCGGCGAGTAGAAGGTCATCGGTGGGATAATTCTTCTTCGGCGTAAAACGAATAGCCCAAGGTTCAGCTTTCCTAGCGCAAGGAGCTGCATGATATTGTTCAAGAAACTTCCCCACAGTGAAAGCAGAAGCAGGATGAGCATCAAGATTAGCGAGCTCGGGATAATCAGTTTTGCCTTCTCGGCGTTTACTCCACTCTGTCATCACTCGAATAGCATTAGCAGTCAGTTGAAAGGGACTCCTATTGATTGTCTTAAGAAGATCGACAATGAAGGTATTTTGTGGGTTGTAAAGAGGAAACTTCAGCCCTGCTTTCAGTTGACCGAAAGCAACCACAGCCCAAGTATTGCTGGTTTCGGGATGGCGAAGGTTGTCGATAGACAGTAGGGTAGTTGGTTTCGGCGTTCCAGGCAGGATGGATATTTTTGGGCTAGTATAATCAACATCGGCGAAGGAACAGTACCCAGGCCAATCTGTCCAGTCAGGTCTCTTTTGACCAGTACCTTTTGATTTACCAGACTTGCTTTTGGACTTGAGGGGTTTTGAAGACTGAACAGGAGAATCCATGAAATTAGCTTAAAGAATGTCGGAAACTAGCCGGAGAAGATGAAGATCGACGGTTACCGGCGAAAAGTCACCAGAAGATTGAACAGAGAATGGGAATGACGTAGAAAGTGATTAAAAAAGAACAGCAGTAGAAGATAGAGAAGATGGGTAAAACTTTGGCAAGGATTTGATGAACAGGAAAGGGCAGAATCACAGAAGCGGCAGTTTTAGAAGAATATGGTTTTGAAAAGAAAAAAAAAACTCTTGTTTTGGAGAGGAAATGGATTTTTGAGAAGAATAGATTTGTTTATGGAAGAGAAGGAGATATTTATAGTAGAGGAAGGGAACAGGCGCTGCAGGTTATTAGGTCAAAAAAGGTAAGGCGTGCATGAGCAGAACGTGTCAGAGAACGAGTAAGAACTGTAAGGTATTTTCGGCAAGCTCAGGAGATTTTCATCCTCGGCGACTAAAGTCTTAGAAGATGAAAGAGGCAAAATGTAAGGGTAGAAAATACCTTTACAATATAAAACATCTGAGAGGGGAAGCTAGACGAACGAGTATGGCGGAAAAATAGGAGATCAGCGGGTAGTGACCTCGGCGATGCATGAGGGTGGTGTACAGGTCGCCGAATACATGAGGAGTGAAGAGCGGTACTGATTGGCGAGTGAAGACACGTCACTATGGGTAGTTGAGAAGTAGTTGTGCATTTAAGAGGAATCCGAACGGATATATTGTCAGGTTGACTAGTTGACTCAGTGGAGGATGCGTCATCGATCTTATCTACTAAAAAATTCTGTCAAAGTAAGGACGAGGTCGCCGATGTATGTGTATCGGCGAGTCAAGACAAATTAGCGTCAGTCTTTGGTTGTTTGTATTAGCTGTATTCCATTATGTAAAAGGTCTATAAATAGCGAGTGAACCTACTGGAAAGGGGGTTGGACACATTTCAGATTGGTCTAGAGAGAGGGAAAGTATCATACTTGCTCTCTATGGCCCAAGGCTGAAATTGGGGTTCTTACTGAGAGATTATACTTAGAAGATTGGCAAGGTATGTGTACGAGTAGAAAATCTGCATAGGTATACAAGGTGCCATATCCATCAGATCTACTCATACATACAGTAGTTAGTTGAGATTTAATGGTGCGAAGGCCACCAAGAACAATACCGAAGGTAATCCAAACAGTAATTAAAGTCATAACATATAACTGCAAAGACTAAATATAAGAAGATTTGTGTATATTTCTGTGTTGTGATTACATAATATAACCCTAAGGAACCAGAGGAGATACAGACCTAATCTCCTTCTTACCGCTTAGGTTTAACCCAAAAGAATCCAACCCTTATAACGTTTTCCAAGCTCGCCTTATATAGGCCGAGCTTGGGTGGTTTACAGCTAATAAAGACAAACGACTCAATCGTGGTGGTGTCAGCTCCTGTCGAGTAAGGCGGTTTATTCGCCGACGATCCGAAGTTGATTTTGGAGCCTCGGTCCTGTGACATGGTCCGAACCCTTTCCTTC
>JAJJMA010161141.1:0-24280 GCA_023529015.1 Papaver nudicaule | reverse complement strand
GGTTGGTGTATCAAAATGATGTTCTAGGGTTAAGTGTCTAGAAAGGCAGGACCGATGGGAATAGGGCATATGGTATTGTTTCTGCAACCTATTCACGATTGAATACAAACGATGTTACTATATCTTTGTGTGTGTGTGTGTGTGTGTGTGTGTGTTTTTCTTAGTTTTCTTTTATGCAAATAATTTTTTGATAGATTAAACTGAAAAGGATATACTGTTCATCTCATTGAAAGTTGTATTCTTCTTATTGTCTCAGTAACATTAGGCTTCATCTGACACATGTGCATCTCTGCTTCCAGATTTCCCATAATGCACTAAAAATCTTTAGACTCCATTCTTCAACATATATTGCCATAGAAGCTTTGTTTTTTTAGTATTCAAGAGCTGTTTCACTTGTTTAGTCATGGATTGCTGTCAACCTGGGTTTACTTTTTATTCTTTTTTCTTGTTTCGCCGGTTAGTAAGTCCACTGTCTTATTATACACCGCTCTATATATCTGGCATCGTCAACCCTGGCTGGTCAATTGATCTTCGGGTTTATTTTCCATGCTAAGCCGTCTGCAAGAAATGGAGAGTTGTGTCTCATATATGCAGTCCCAATGGGTTTTGTACTCTTACCTAATAACTTGGGAACTTTAGTAGATTCAGGGGATAATTGGCCGCAGATAAATTGCAAAATAACAGATGGATAAATTTGTTGGTGTTTAACCTTAGTCTTAGTTTACTCGACATTTTCTCTTGTTACCGGGATGATCAAAGGGATGTAGGAGCTTCATCCACATGGTCGCTCCTACGTATCGTTATCTGTATTTCCGTACATCCTTACATGTTTTTCATAATTACTAGATCAAAGCGAAACCATTTCAGGATCAAGAGGTTGGGGAAATGGAAGTAGCGGTGCAGGCAGGATTAATGGCTGATATACTGACTGAAGTAATTACTTGCCTGAGGGCTGTGGTTACTGTACTGCATAATACTCCAAGTCTCCCATCCTTTTCACAAGGATCTCCAGATCAGAGCAACAGTTCCGATCGATGCAATACTGGGGAGCGTTTAAATCCACATCTCGAGAGGACAATACCAGCAGGAAAATCATTCAAGAAAACTGGGGAACGTACACAAAAAAAGAAAACATGAAGATCTTTTGTACCAGATCAGGGATTTGAGAGTGGCATATTTGGAAGAGTTAATATATGTTCTCTTTTCCAGTCATTTTAATCTTTTTTTGTTTTGGTATTTTCTCTTATGTTATTCATATGCCATGTATATCTGCAGGGTATACCATGCAGCCTTTATTCTGAAGAAAAGGAAAAAATTGTTGCTAGAGGTGTGGCTTATATCGAAAGGGAAACTGTGCAAACCGTTCAGGTTGGTGGGGGAAAAGAGCAGAAGATTGTTTGCAATTTAGTGCAGGTTGATGAAGTGTTAGAGGAGAAACTCAGTTTACCCATAGCCGATATGGGTTGTGATAATCTGGGAGAAGCGACTGGCGCTTTCGTCGACTGGCCAAAATCTCATATAATCTTCAGTACCAAGGTTAGTTGCTTGGCTCGTTTGTCGAGGGAAAATAATTTTATTTGTGTTTTCACTTGAGTCATGACTGATGGATTCCATTTTGTTTCCGGAATATATGTTGCATGAAATTTACTTACCACGTACTACTATATTGATGCAAAGGTATCTCAGAGAAAAGAATTTGAATCCGGGCAAATCAAGGAGATAAAAAGAGCAAATGTTCTACCAACTGGAAGGGGATCTCAGAGAAAGGAGTCTCAATCTGGGCAGCGCAAGGAGACAACAAATGCACAAGGTTCACAGTTGGAATCTCAGAGTACTGAATCTCAAACCCCCCCAAAAATTGGGGGTAAGTTTTTTTTTTTGTTTGTACAGTTACTTGAATAAATATTGTTGATGTTCCTATATATTGCACATATTTCCGCAGGGTGTAAAATGCAAGATCTGGTCAGGAGTGTCAGGTTCCAATCCAAATGTTGTTGCTCGAGGTAGAGCATTCAAATTACTGAGAAAAAAGGTGTTACCTGCAACAAATGAAGATGTTGATTGCCACAGAGTCCTCATTGATGAAGTATTAATGCCTACCTACCGTTTACCCGTACGGACTGGAAGTATTAAAATATTAGAGAAGGCACTTGGAAAGGCCATTGCTTGGCCAAGAGAGTGGGTCTCCTTGGATATGCCTGAGACGCAAACATCTGAAGTTTCTCTTATGAGACCAGGAGCCGACAATATCTTGTCTTCGACGCAGGAATTACTGAATGAGTCACAGGATGTGGAGCAATCAAAAGCCTGTCGCGCCTGTCAACATGAAGACAGTCGTATAGCAGGTTTCAAACATCCAATGGAGATAACACAACAGAAGAAAAGGTCTCTTAGGGCTCGCAGGGTATATCAAACTCCTCCAGACGGCAAACCAAAGAATAGGAGGAACGTAGCAAGGATGCTATCACTACCGGAAGAACATCATTTGGAGTCTCCATCCAAAAAACTAAAGAACTAGTGTTTAAGATGATAAATGCATGGTCTGTAATATTTTCTTTTGCAAACTCCTAGAGCCGAGTTAAACAAACAAAAATTATTAATAATATGAATTTCCAGATTAATTTAATTGCATGAATATTCCCCTGGATGACCCGTCCGGGTCGGCTGGTATCGGTAAATAACCATTCTTATCACCCGACCCGGGACATGGCAAAAAAACCGTTTACCCAGCCACGTGGATGGTTACAGAGGTATCAATCTAAACGGCTAAAATTCCATCATCTCCCGCAGATCTAGCGACACGTGTATGGCTCCAGATCCGAAATATTTCCAGGAAATTAACGGCTCAGATAATACCACGTGGACGGTGCAAAATGCATCTTTTCTGACGGCTGAGAATGCTTGTATCTGGACGGCTGATGTTCCATCATCAGAGAACAGTTTATTGACATCGTACGGTGGAACCCTGCTTCGGATATTGCATTCGCGTGTCTGTTATCAATATGCAGCCGCGGTATTACTGACGCCAAGAGTCTGAAAGGTACAGAACAGACACTTGGGACTAATATGTTGCGTCGTTTATATGAATTTTACGACGGTCCAAATGGATACCAAGAGACTGAAAGGTATCGAATAGACACTTCGGACTAATATTTGCGTCTTTTATATGATGTTTTACGACGGTTCAAATTATCCTAAGAGTCTGAAAGTGTATAGAATAGACACTTGTAATTATATTTTGCGTGTCCATGAACGATTTTTACGACGGTTCGAATGGTACCAGGAGTCTGAAAGGTAAACAACGGACACTCAGAATGATATTTTCGCGTGTTTTAAATGACCTTTACGACGGTTCAAAATACTTCTGGAGTCTGAAAGGTATACAACAGACACTAAGAATGATATTATTGCGTGTTTTAGATGATCTTTACGACGGTTCAAAATACTTCTGGAGTCTGAAAGGTATACAACGGACACTCAGAATGATATTATTGCGTGTTTTAGATGATCTTTACGACGGTTTGAGTGATTACAAGTGTCTAATGAGACCCGTATTGCCACTAGAATTGGGAAAATTTTCCATCTCTGTGCGACGGGTGGTTGGGAAGGCCATGTCCGTTAATCCTTATACTGACACTCTTAAGCCAGAGTAGCGATAAGGGATATAAAACACGTCAACACTCGACACGCTCCGGCCATTTTTTTTGGAAGTGTCTGAATACATACGGACACTGTACAAAACCGTCTTAAATGATCATTTGTGTACTAGTGGCACCTGTGAATGGTACCCAAGATTAAAAAAGTTAAAGATTGGTACTGACCCCGTTAGAGACTGTTAAATTAAACCATTGACTTAACTAAGAAAAACAGTTGTCTTTACTAGTATTAATTTTAAAAACCCACCGATGTCACTGTAATACAATGGTAAAGTCACTAGGTACTGATAACATTGACCTGAGTTCAAAACTCGTCACCATCAATGTTCTTTACGAATCAAGTAAAATTAAAAAACAAACAAAGACACACATTAATCTAGTGATCATAGAGAGATCCTAAAAGAACCCTAAAAGATTTTTCTCATATCTCCAGATTCATCTTCTTTATCTTCCCTTCTTTCAGATCGTTAATTGTGGGAGAGTTCGAGTGTTTTTATGTATTTCAAGGGTGTTCTTAAATCTCATGTTAGTCATGCGGGAGTTTGGAAAAAGTCTTTTAAAATCTCAGTTAGTTGTGGGAGAGTATATCTAAAACTCCATAGATGTAGTTGCTAGAAATTTTCTAGGCCGAACTACCCCGAATTATAATCATGTGCACTAGTTGGTATCAAAAGACACTCTCAATGGAAGCCTAAATAGGGTTATGCAGGCAAGAACACCACCAAAAGTTTGACCTGTGTCTTAAGAGAAGAGCAGGGGAGGAGCCAAGAGATTTTGGTAGTGGGTGCGACATTTGACGGCCTCAATTTTTTTTAGATGTTTTATATATTCATGAGCAATGAACAATAAATAAAACTAAGTTCAGATGACATACAAACAAAATTGAGTGAAAAAGCTTACCATTTTCGACGACGATTGAACCTATTTTGCATACACTGGAACAATAAATTACAGAGCTAGTGTTGCCCATATACAATATTTGAGTCAAGTGTGGTTTAAGCCTAATAGAACAGTAACACAAATCCAACATACAAGTCACAACATGATAATTGATAAAGAATATTCTGATTTATGATCATAGATAAATTCTCACCAACGATTCCAATTCTTATACAAACAAAAACATAAACTGATCATGATTTGAGAAAACCCTAACCTAGATCCCTACCAAATTCAATTAAAGTTAATGCTAAGGTATTCTTTTGCATTATAAATTGATGGGTATCCGTAGAAACCCTAAATTGTGATGATCAATTGCTGAATTTCGGACGAATCATACTTTTTGATATTGAAAACCAACAAAACCCTAACTTTAAATAGAATTACCAATCCAAATTAAAGTAGAACTGAACATAAAATTAATTTAAAGGAAAGAAAGGTTAAGTAATTACCTTATTATGGTTCAATTTTAAGTGAAGGGTCGATCTTGATCATCTGCAACTTTGATTTCTCTACACAGAGACGCTGCTGTACTGCTAAAGTAAAGAAGAAACGAAAAATAAGGGCTTTTCGTTTTTTCCTGTCGGGAATAAGATTAAAGTGTTTTCTATTTTATTCTTTGACTTTTTTTTTCTTTTATAAATGCACCCACAGTTATTTTTATTTACAAAATAACCAACATATCCTAACTAAACTTCAATTTGTCGTGGGTGCATAGGAACCCAGGTGAACCCACCCGGCTCCGCCCCTGGAGGAGAGTGTCCCTATTTATAGAGATAATTGAGGATATCCCCTCAGCGATACAGTACTACTAAGCTATAAGACATTACAACAAACCGTGTCGGTTACATAAAGAGTTCCACCGTTGCGCTTACATGGTTCCTACACCGTTGGACTTACATGGTTCCTACACCGCTGATGGTACACGATCTTCTGTAAGATTGCGGTGGTCCGTGCTCTTAAAAAAACATATGAAATATGGAACGCACACTAGAAAACTCCTATTAATTGTTAAGGAGTTTGAGAAAGACCTTTGAAATCCATGTTGTTTAGGGAGTTTGTTGTTTGTTAGGACCTTCCCACATCGTTCTATATGGTGCAAAATAGTTAAAATGCCAACGGTTTTGTTCAAATAACATACCGGTTGATTAGATGAGTTTTTCCACCGGCTTATGACTAGTTAGCATAGGTACCATAACATTTGGTATCATCTGCCCAACATGACCCCAAGCTCACTCCACATAAAGGGTGATCCATAGGCTAGATAAAGATGCGGGGAAACCTATATATGGGCATAGGTTATCACCACATTGAACAATGGCATTTCAGTAGAGCCACAAAAAAACGAGTATTAAATTGCTAGAAAATATTTCAAATATACCATAGCATACGCTTATGTTTAAGCATTTACAGCAACGACGACAAAATGATTCGGTCATCTTCCATCACCTGTTAGCAACGCTAATCACAAGTTCGACAACCACTTAAGAAGTAGTAGTAGTTTTTTTGACTTGGTCATGTGGGAAAATCTAAAATTAGTCTGAAACCAAATCTCGAAATGACTTTTAAAAGCAATTTTTTTTACCTTCGTTTAAGCAAAAAAATTTAACTTTTGATTTTCTTATTATTAGTTCTCCTTCTTTGGAAAAGTAGATGCACTTATGTTTTTAGTTTTTAAAAAGAAATTTTAGGCTGTTATCAATGGAGAGAAAGGGGGGAATGATGTGACTGAAAACCGTGGTGTATTCCCTCCTCTCTCTCCTCTTCCCTCACAGTGTCTGTAAAAGCACAGTCGGCCTCCCGGAACTTGGAGGAAAGCGATACAAATTATATCGCTAAAAAAGCGATGGAAACTCCCTCGCTTTCACTTTAGCGAGATAAAGTATCTCGCTTTCTGGATAGTGAGATACTTTCCATCGCTTTCAGTTTGACCTTTTTTAATTTACACCCTGGTTACACCGGTTACCCTTGTGATACATTTCTTGTCACACTCCGCTTACACTCACGATTCATGCCTTTTGAATAACATTTACCCAGTCAGATTTTTTTTCTTCTGTATACGACCCTATACAACCTTGAGATGCAATTTGATATTTTTTTGGTTAAGGATTATGTACATTAGCAAGATTTCGTTTGTGGAAACACATGTATTTTATTACATAACTGAAGCGTATTATGCCATGGATTAGGTTGATCACATAAAATTATTTGAGCCAAATGTAATTAAGATTCAATAGTAATACAATTTTGATTTTATTAGACTCAGAAGCATACATGTTTACAGAAACAAAAAAACCACAAAACCTAAGTCAAAACAAATTTGCACTCCTTTGAACCAACACTTCCATATAGTTGGACGAGTGAGGTCTCGTGAGGGCTTACAGATAGATATGCCCACAAAATATGATAAAACATTTTACACATGGATAAGTGTTGGATTCATCATTGGATAAAAGTGGACGAGAATCATGAAGCAGTCGTAATGGGTGAATTGGGTTCCTTCGATCTCTAGATATGCCTCGGTCGCCCAACGTTCCTGTAACATTCAAGTTTTAGTTTGAGTTAGTAATTTGCTAACATTGAAGCAAAATAAACATAATGCAGGTATAGAAGTTACAAAAACTTACATATGTTTCTCTATTCCTTGTTGTTCCAGGAGGATACGGATGATCGTAAATATTTTTAAGAATAGCTACATACTTTCTAACATTTCTCTTTATCTTACCTACCCTGATTTAAGTGACCCAACATTCCGCGCATTATGATTTCCTTCAATTTCAGCAAAGTTCATCATCACTCTGTTCTAAAATTCAGCTGCAGTAATTCTTAGGTGTTGGTGGTCTTCAACCGATTGTACTATAGACCAACCCCGTGTTAATGACACAACCTCCTCCTGAGTAAAGCTTTTCATACTTGAAGAAGAAATTGAGGGGATAAACACATAAGCTTATTAGTATGCTACACAAGGAGTATTATGGTTTCAGTTGGATGAGTGGGATGATGGTAATGTAGAAGAAAACTTCATATTTATAATAAAATCGAGGGAATCTGGACAATTATTCACATTTCGTCGTTTTCTCCTTGCGAATGAATGAATACTTGTTTATTTAATTAATCCCATTGTCATAGTAAGAAGATACTGGTTATTGGGATTCCCTTCATCGAATTGACAACTCCTTCCATTTACATTTCTATTTTGAAATGATTTGAGTTCACAGTGACATTGATAGACACCAAACTGTCGTAGTTGCCGTACGTATTATGGCTCTCTGAAGTCTAATATACCTCTTAATTCCTCGCATAATTATTATTTTATGAGAAGCCAAAGAAACAAAGGTTCTTCGGTTTGGGTTTCCACATATGGTTGTGAATTCTCGAAGTATTCCATGCTACAACCACACCACACACTACCCTGGGTGTTACATCTATTGTGATCCACTTGCAGTTACTAAATGATACATTGTTGACTGAACATAAACATAAATCGACAACAAATCGAATATGTTGATTTGTTTATTGGAATAAATAGACAAACGGTGACGATGTCATAGATGACTAATCCACTGTTAACAATGGTCGACCAAGCGTTCATCAACGCCGTGTCTTCTTGAGTTGTATATATATGGCGCCATTGTCGGAAAGAAAATTGAATACCAAAAGGAAACAAGGAAAAAAAGGATGCAAAACTATAAAAGAAAATGTGCTTCTCCCATTCATCAAAACATCAACTTTTTATACACATAACCACCACATAAAGGACAAGCATAAAAAGTACATTGTCTGACGATGAATTGAGGCCATAACTTAACTCAAGTTGCTAAAAACAGAACCATTAAATACTAACTCACTTTCGTAGGAATCACGGTTGCACTTAGCATGTGCAACAAGCCTTTAAACCCTTAGGTGACACCAGTGGACAAGTTGTGTCTCGTTAGTGAATTTTACTTTTGATAATTCATCTGAGTCTTCCCTGGTGCATTTCCGGAAAATTATAAATTAATATTAAATAACAGTCTTGAAAAGTAAATCTCAAACGAGTACGTGCGAGAAATTCAGCTTTTTCCCTTCGCTCCTGCAACCAATAAGTAAACCGATTATTCGTTTTTAACACCAAATACGCGGATTAAAAAAAAAATCGACGCTACAAATCTATAAAAACACTTACTATCTCCATCGGTGCAAGTCTATGGACAATCAAGCATTCATACCACGATCTCTGAATTTCAATATATAGTCTAACGTATCTGATTATTGTGCCACATTGATCACGCAACGATTCAATGTCTCTTGCTTTTGGGTTTCCAGAACAATTAAACCCCTCCATATTTATATTCCAGACGATATCAAAATCAATTCTAAGAATATCCTCTTCTTTATGAACAAATGACCATGCCCTAATTAATGATAAGTCTTCTATTTTGGTATATCTAGCCATGGTTTGTAAAAACAAAATCTTGCAATGTGAATGTAGTCTTGTAGTGTATTCCATGGTTTATAAAAACCCTTACCATACGAAGTGACACATATTTTTTAAATATAACAATTAAAATTTTAAAAGTAACCAGCCCTAACTTCTTGCCCTGTCCCAAACTCTCAATGCAACAAAAGGTTTTAAGATTAAATAAGTTGTTCATAGACTGTAACTCGGTGTTAAGTCCCTAACTATGATGTAAAAAAACGAAATTTCGGCATGAATATTATGTTAATCGGAACTCCACATAACCTGTCATAAAACCCTTCCACCCATGTATACATATCCCAAACACATAGCATATTAAAGAAACTACATTCAACTACTGACACGTTAATACATCATATCTCTAATTGACAAAAAAGTTAGTACTACCACTAGTGGAAATCAGCCACTTTGCTACACTAGACAACTACACACTTCATCCGTAGCAATGGGTACTACGGCCATAGTGTGTGTAGCAGAGCAAGAAGTGGCGTAGCAGATTTGGCTTATTTTATTTACATGTTTGCCATCAGCTCTGCTACGCACACCACCACTATCATCATCCGTGTTAAAACAACTGGGCCCACTGTGCCTTATCACTTTTGTCTGCTCGGTTTCAGAAATCCGACAGAAAAAAATATATACTTTTTTTTTTCTTCTCTAAAAACTAACGAAACAAATCTGCTAGGTTTCTCTTCTTCTCTGTTATCTTCTTCTTTGTTAAATCAGCCAAACCATCTCACTATTACCTCAAATCTTCCAATCAATTTCCCCATCACGAACCTAAATCTCTTAATTTCGTTTTTTAATCTTGTTGGCTTGATTAATCCTTAATAATATTACATTGAAGTAGCAGGCTGCAGGCAAGCGAGCAACAAGTTGCGCCGCAAGCCCTTTCTGAATGGCAAATCCAATTCTCTTAAAAATAAATTCTCTTGAACCTGGGGTCATGACATTGCTATGCATGACTTTTTGCACTCTCTTGAGGAGTCCAACAGCCTCTGGAGCTAAGAAACCAAAAGTATCAAAAGCGAATGGGATAAAGGCATGGCCATTATCATGGCACGCTTTCTCATGTTTGGCTATCTTACCTGAGGCTGCCCTTAATGCTGCTTGTACGACTGTAAAGGTCCCATGCCCCCTGCCAACTAATGGAGAGACCCCCGTGAGGTCGACACATGCATGCTTCCCATTGACCCATCCAAATATGAGGACATCTGCCGGTCGAAGTGTTGATCTCCCTTCGAGCGGATCCGTCAGGAAGTTAACAGCCGCTTCTTTCTTCGCTGAAATACCAGCTCGCCACAATACATCATACAAAGTATCCCTCACACGGTCATGTCTCTGTTTAAACCCCGGGTCTACCTTGCAATGAACAACATGCTCTCCAAAGGCGTCCAAGCAGCCTGTGAAACAAGCAGGGCACTGTGTATCTGATGGGTACAAAGGGATCATCAACCTGTATTTGAGAATGGCACGGTACTCCAAAGGCGACATCTTCTGACCAAGGCCATTAATCGGGAGAGCAAGGAGGAAATCCTGGGCATGCGCTGCTTGAAGACATCCAAAAACTGCTTTTTGTCTATCTGACAACTTGTAAACTCTGTCCATGTCTTTAACCACTTTCCCAAAAAGAGCACTCGCCAATGCATTTTGGGCTTTAGGGGGGGCGGTGTCTTTATAGGTATAATTTTTAAAGTCAAAATCAGGGAGAGTTACCTGTAAGTTCTTCAAAGCTTTTTTGAAACTGGCATCCATGCCTTCAACCTCATTGTTCCTTAACATATGATCTTGCAAACCCCATGATTGGACACGAGATGCTAGAAAGGCATATTGAGATGCCTCACTAGCAGTGTATAATCCAAGTCCACCATATCTAATAGGAAGAGTGGATAGCCTCCACTGCAACTCTCCAAAGAACGAGCCCCCACATACCACGATGTCCTCAATCACATGTTTCAGACCTCCATCAAATATCTTTACTGCCTCCTCAATCCATTCAGGTTGGCAAATACGAAGTCCAAACAACAACTTTGCTATGCCCATACATGAACGTAAGAGTAGTAATTCACTTTGGGGATCATGGAGCTTTGACAAAATCTGCATTAATTCCACTGCCTTTTCAGCTCTCCTAATTGCGAGACCTTGCACAAACTCAGAATCCAGACTAACAGCCCCTCCCAACAACTTCACCCCTCTATTTGGTCTTGAAATTTCAGTCGGAAACAACCCCTCACATAACTTTCGTCCATCACAAGTAGGCCAAAAAATTTCCGTCTTCTTGATATTCAATACCAGCCCTAATGCAGGACCTTCCGCCTGGATGACCTTAAGAGCCCTTGAAACCTCTGCGGTATCACCTATAATAGTACCATCATCAAGATACCAAGCCTGCAAGGATAATGTACATAAGGTTCAAAAGTTAAGGTTTACAAAAATTTAATTTTTCTGTTTCTTTTTTCTTGTTTCATTTGTTTGTTCATATGGTTTTAACCATTTGGGTTTGTTTGTTCATCAGGTCAGTTGATTTTGTGGAAGATCTCCATCAGGAACATTTGATTTAATAAGTTTCATAATCTAATTTTCTGATGAATTTTTATTTTATTTTCTAGGGTTTGACTTATTGTGTGGTTTTTGTTTATTGATAGGAGGTACAGTTGCATTTTTGGGAGTTCGATCTTCACCAGGTATAACTTGTATTTGATTTAAAAGTATTCTATACTTTTATGTTTTGTTGTTCTGGTTTATTGTTTACAATCTGATTTTGTGGATTCAATTCAACTCAATCAATAAGTTTGTAGATGGATCCAAAATTTTTTTTAATTAATTTCGTATACAATTTAGCAAGGTCATGAGTTATATCTGTTGAAGTAGTTTTGTTCTGTTCTACTCGTTGGTATAGCAAGGTCATACAAAAAGTTACAGAGTTTGGGTGATACATGAAGTTTTGACTCTTGTCTAGATCCTGTTTTTTGATGACTTTATATTGATATATGCTCCTGTTTGTGTTTTTTTTCTATAGGATCCACTGATGGTACAAATACCATCTTTACTTTAGTTAAGAATTCAACCTTGGTAGTGTCTGTGAGTTGGAATTTTTGGTTGGGGGTCTTAATTTGTTCTTTTTGTAACCTCATTAATGAGATCAATTCACAATCTGATAAAATCTGGTTTTGAAGCATCTGCAAATAAATAGTTCCTTTATGTGGTTTTTAGATTCATGTTTCCATTGGAGTAACTAAGCTTTCTTGTTATACAGGTTGATATTCCGTTGAATATCCAAAGGGAAGAGCTTTTCCTTCTATGCGTCATCTGGTTGTATTCCTTGCCACTCAGATTTTAAGTTTCTATTTCCTTCATTTTGTATGCTTAAGTTATGATGATAGCTAGGTTTCTTCCATTATGATGCAACTAGTTCAGATGCGTTTTTGCTTATGTTAATGACCACTAGCTTTAAAACCTCGAGCTGGTTAGGAACTAGTTTTGTTTAAAATCACTAAATCGAACTGGTTTCGAACTGGTTTCGAACTACTTTTGTTAACATCATACATAACATAACTGTTATGTCCCATTCTTGAAATGAAACAGAATTACAAGTATTCACCAGAGCCTGTTCAATGCTAGCCCATATCCTCCTTGACTTAATTCTACTCAATTTCTATCTTCTAGTGTAGGAGTTACATCTTTACTTATGACTATCAGATATTTTTTTCTTCCATTTGATAGCTTTAGTTGTTGCCTAAATGGTGGTCCAAGTGCCTAAATTTTTATTGCATTTTGTGTTCGTGTGCTGTGTGAAGCTTGCATTTCCTCTAGCATAAGCATGATAGAGTGTACATGTTTGATCTAATGTTGGTTGTTTGTAAAGTGGGTTCCATGTCTTGAAGTTTGATTGATAACATAGCATCTTGGATAGGCTTGATTGTTGATAGATACTGAAAAAATTTACTTTGGGTTTTGCAGATCCGAAAAGGGAGGGTTAAACTTCCAGTATAGTGACTGGTGAGTCCTATTTATGGGACAAAAATCTGTTTTTCCTTAAGGATGATTAATTCTACGCCTGCGTAATAATATGTCTTAGTATCTTTCCTTGAATACCTTTTTTCAGTATACTACTTCTGTGTCTCTTAAATTTATTCATGGGGCTGCATTGGGTGATTATCTAAAGGTTATTCTTTCTGATTCACATGTTCCTGGTGAGGGTGAACACAAGGTCATGCCCTGCATTCACTTACAGGATTCTTCCCGGTTTTAATCCGAACATATGTCACTATCCTTATGGTTTGGTAAGTGAATCCTAAAACTTCATTGGATTACTTAGATATTTTATAGGACTGTGCTCTTTAGTTTTTCATATATTTATTATATGATATTTTGTCCCCAGGCTATAATGGCTGAAGAAAAGCAACATGCCCTTGCTAATGTCTTTATAAAATACATGCAAGTTATTATATTCTTATTTACTACTTGGCTACTCCACTGTCTCCAGTTGATTGCCATGGTCGTTTATCATATGCGCTTCATTCACATACTTGTATATGCTTAAATTTGTTGACACTAACAGTTCAACCATTTATCCTTGTGCAGTCTACAAAGAGATGCTGACCATGCAACATAACTCATTTGTATCCTCTTGCAACCAACAGTTCCTTGTGGGCATTCCATTATGCTAAGTTAGCAGTAGTGGTGAGAATTCAGTACTTTTCTTGGTTTCTTTTTAACCTAAGTGTAAACTGGTGTGTGAAATTAGTTGTGTTTGTACGCTGTAAACATTTTCTATTGCACGTTACTATTTCTGAAGTTGTTAACATTGTAAATTGAAGAGCTTTTAATATGAAGTTTATTCACTTTAAATCATTTTCAATTTTTGTTATCATTCTGACTGTAAGAATTCAGCTCGGTCTTTCTGATTGCAGCTGAATTTGAATATTTTTTTTTATATTTGAAAACCTGGACTACTATGGATACAGACCGTAGTATATAACTACACACTCAAGTGCGTAGCAGAACTGCTACCCCTCCTAGGTGTGTTTTACAAAGTAACACACCTAAACTGCCACCCTTTTTAACACGGATGGTGTGTGTTGCAAAACCGTGTTTAACTACACACCCCAGCCGTGTTAAAACATGCGATTTCCACTAGTGTACACGAAAGAGTTCGAACAACTAAGCAACAATATGAAACTAAGGTGGTTAGGGAACTTTTAAACATCCTGAAATACGCAATAACTATTTAAAAACATGCAATAGTCTAATCCTATAACTACGCCACGACCGGGAAAGAGAAGGTTGATGCACAGGAGTTTCATGCACGGTTGTATCCTCTTCTTCTAGACCTTGAATCCACTGGTATTCCGTTCGATGTCTTGATTGGTTAAGATCCACGTCCATGTTAGAACATGCATACGCACCTTGTGAACTCGAGGATGCGCCCTGACCATACGTTGTTTGCTTCCATGCACCCATGTCCATTCCGAGTCTCATTCCAAAAAGGTCCCCTGTGGTAGCCATATGAGAGGGTTGTGTTTGGATGTTTGGAGATGTACAAGCACCATGGTCTGGGTTGTTGCGTTCAAAATCATAGTTTGAAGAGCTACTCCCCAACTCCCAGTGTTTTGACTCATCAAAGATACTCGCCTTCATTGAGTTAATGCACGCTTGTTGCTTAAAAATGTGGCTAAGCAATTCTTCCTAAAAAAACCCATGGAAATATTACGTCATAACAAAATAAAGGTAATTTCAAAATATTAGGACTTCACGACAATTAAAACACACTTACAGGTGATCTGTTGATCTGAGCGGGATCATAAGCGATTGGTTCTCCGCCACTGAAAGGTATCGTAATGTCTTTGCCATTTCTGTATACGTGATAACTATTGACAATTTCAGGTAGGTCACCGTATACCTCAGGTAGGGGCACATATTGACTGGAGCGACAGTAGAGGTCAGGCTAATTATCGTAAAGCATGGCTGTTATGCCTCTAGTGGCAACACCAAACTCATCCTTGTTTCTCGCATGCTGTACCATAGGAAAATATACTCCAACTCTTGTGGTTGTCCACCACCTGTGGTAATGACCTTCAGTGACAGATAAATAATGTTGTACTTCAGTCACTTAAGCGTCGTCCACAATCGTGGAATCCTCACTTGGGGGGGGGGGGGGGCTGAGGGCAAAAAAACCCCACCCGTAAGCTGCCGCCCACCCCCTTCAAGGAAGGAAAGACTCTTGCGGAACTTCATTCGTAAACCTGAAAAAAAATATGGTGGGAACTATAAGATAAGTAACAACAAATTTCCAAAAAAGAATCATGGAATTTAAAGGAAAGTATAACTAACCTGACACCCTTCTTTCTTCTAATACCCAAGGGTCCTCGCAGTGATCATCCTGAATCCACAGTTGCCACTCAATGGTGGTAGCAGTTCAAGGATCAAGATTCAACCTAATCACATAAAGACTATGCCTATCTAGCTGCACTTGTTCGGCCGGGTTAATGTTTGATTTGCTAAAAAAATCAAGGTCGGGGAATGGCGCACGCTTTGCCACCTCGGGTTCCACATCCCCTTCGTGCTGAGGCAAGGGCTGGCAGTTTCGAAAGTAGAAATAGTACCAGTGCTCGAGGATCATCCACATACCTCCTATCTCATTAGTCGCACAAGAACTCCACTTATCCAATTGTTGATACAAATTTCCCAAAGCAGCCCACCCCCAGTCGTAGTTGCCCACATTATCCAAGTCGACCAAATAATGTATCCACCCTTTCTTTAGTCTTGTAGTTGTTGCCCACTATTAACATCACTCTGGTTGGTTTCCCATGCAGCCACATGATTAACCTTAAAGTCTGGGTCATCCAGTTGAGCCTGGTAAATTGCATCACGCAAAGCCTTGGCACCCGAGAAATAAACCTCATCATACGCAACTCTGTTTTATTTGGATACATTTTTACATAATGGTCTAGGCCTATTAAATCCCATTGGTATTTTAGCGAGCCTAACAAAATCAAGTGGAGTAATACCTTCCTCAAACTCAGGAAAATGAAAAGTCTTGGTTTTCTTAAACCACCGCTCCATTAAAGCCTCAATCATTGAGTTGTCAGCATTCGATAGCTTCACATGAAACATGCCTGAAAACCCACAATTGTCTAATATATGTTGCGCTCTAGGGTTGTCTTTCCTGACTATTTCGTAAAATTGCGCAAGCTGGGTCCAATTGGTTTTAAATTGCGGAGACCGAACATTGGTCATGTCTTCACTACACCGATGCCTCATGCCTTTGAACGATAACCTATCCCCGGGATACATTCCCTAAAATATACAAATACACAATTCAAACGAATCAATATGTTGGAACACATTCAACATATGCCGCGAGCCAACATACGCACAAAATCAACATGTTGTAACACATTCAACATATGCTGCGAGTCTACATACACACAAATTCAACAAAATTCAAGACAAAGATACACACAACTCAAATTTTTAACGATGCAACTGCCATCCATAAAAAAATTTGCCAAGTTCCCATGTTTTTGAGAAGCAATTTGTATCACCTAACCAATAAATTTGCTTTAATTTGCACAGAATCAGGCATTTTGGCCGATGCAAATTCTATCGCCTAAACAAAAATTACCTTAATAAACTCCAAAAAACAACCAAACACATATGTATTATCCTTCACAGTAAAATTGATATTCAATCAAACTCAATATATACTCAAATTATTCAACCTATATCATCACATAACTCATAAATTAAACCCCCAAACGAATATATTAGAAATTATAGATCAAAATCATGATGAAATTTAAAAAAATTCAATCAAAATTTAAGAACATACCTCTTCCATTTGTTGGATGAAATCAAAATTGAAAACTTCCCTAGTAATCAACCAATGTTTTCCGACATTCCCATAGCCTAAATTTTAAAAAACTCCTTCCTATTCTCGTGATTCAGGCAGTGTATAGTAGTAACAGGAGAAAGAGGGAAGAAGAAAGAAGAATATAGAAGAAGAAGGAGGATAAACGAGAGAAGAAGGTTTTGTGCGTATGTTTTCTGGAAAGCGAGGAAACCTATATCGCTTTGAATGATATTGACCAGTCAAGCGATGTAGTTTAGCTTAAGCGAGATAAAGTATTTCGCTGAGCGAAATAGATTTCCTCGCTTCAGTGGTGCCTCCGTAGCAAACAGACAGGTTGGGGGCACTGGGGTTACACTGTTTACTTTATTTCCCCCCTCCATTGATAACAGCCTTAGGGTATCTTTTTTCTTTTATTGAAACTGGTGCATTTTTATTTAAATAAGAATTTTAGAGTGTACGGATAACAACCTTTCTGAAGAGACTGAAGAATTGCTTGGCTAGCCAAGACGTTAATCTAAGAGTAAGTAATTTTCTTTTCTATAGGATATGTGATGTTATTCAGAAAGCTGTTGCTACCCAGCTTGTCGCTAGGTTACCGACCATTCATTTGGAAAATGTAAATGACAATTAAATGCCAAGAAGGGATGTTAAGTAGTTTTTTTCAAAAGGAATAAATTTTTTAGTTTCTCCTTAGTTAGAAAAAAGTCTCACACATCTTAGGCATGGACAATAATATTTTTTTTGAAAAGTTGGCCATTTATTTAAGTGTAATCCTAACCACCAAGTTAGGGATGGATTATAGGGACAACTGAAAAAGAAGGGGGTACCGAAATACTACCAACTTTTCGTTTTGGCTCGTGAGTCTTATGGTAAAGTTTGGACGATCTCAAAAATCAATATCCAAACCTCTAACTGGAGTAATCTCAACAGTTAGGCAATAACGTACTACTTGGTGCTTTAATTATAAATCAGAGTTATAATGCGGAAAGTAAAAGCACACAAGACACCAAACGTTTTTTTAACGAGGAAACTGCCTTGCAGAAAAACCTCGGGACCTCGTCCAGTTTGAACACCGCCCAGTACAAACTGACTACAAACACTAGCCTACTATAAGACTTCGGTCTCGGATGTAGCAGAGACCAACTCAAGCCCTCCAAGCGAATTGGCTATTGTCGCCTTCCTTACGTCTCTGGATCCCCCACAGATCGTCACACACTTGATTCCCCTAGCTAACGTCCGTTACATGCCTAGGAGTTGCTTTGACCGATGCCAAAGGCTTTTGTCAGCAATACTGGGTTTTAATCCAAAATTGTTGACTTATGGTGCAACTGTCCTCTATCAGTTTACCATAAACAAGATGACTTCCTTCGGATTGTCAAATCCAGGTCATACGGAAATCTACTTCACAAATCGGGGCTGACACGCAAACCAAGTAAGCAATGGCCAATCTGTATCTACCTCAGTTATAAATGAAGAACCACTTAAGGAACTTATATAACTGGAGCCAACTAGGTCTTACAACACCGAGTGCAGCCGTGCGTTGCTACCTTTCCAACCTTTACGTAGCTTAACTAGTTCTTGAATAGCCGTATAACAGAAGAGACGGACTTTAGAATAGACAAGAACTAGAATATGTTACTGATGTTACAGGTTAATCTGATCAACCACAAAGGGATCAATCTACCTGTGCTTCCCAACTCTCAAAGGAAGTCTTTTATAGTCGTAGGGAGTTCCCAGAGGAGCTGCAACCTATAGAGGATGACTATACCACAACAAGCTTTCACCGAAGTGAAAAGAGTTTACGTTACCTTCCCTAAGGACCTTGACGTATGCTTGATGCTTGCGGTATTTGTCCATAGACACCTCTATTTATAGCACTCAATAAGATAGGTTGCTTTGGAATTAAGCAATCAATTACTTGTCCCACAAGTTAAGGAAACCTTAAACTTGCCAACCAAGTAATAGAGATTAATCTCAATTGGAATTCTTTTTAGAATTATCTGCCAAGTGTTTTGTTGTCTCAAAAACACTTCAAGATAGAAATCCAACAGACCAGAGATAATCTTATCTTATTGACTCATTGAGGATCGTTAGATGGAACACAAAAGGTATTTATGTTTTACACAAGTCCATCTAAGAGATAAAGGAATTTGGATTTTGACTCAGAGTGAAATTCTAAAAGAATATACTCTTAATTCGACTTACCAGGGAAATCTCCGCGTCAGGTTCACGTACTGGTACGTGAACAAATAGACACAGGAGAAATTCTGAGTCTGGTACGCAAACCGGTTCGGGAACCGTCTGCTGGTCAAATTAGGTCAAATCTGGATTCCGCTGGAAGGATTGGGCTGAGCCAGAACTTAGACGTGAGAACGTCCTCAGCTGTGATCCACATGCTCTTTGCTCAAGAGTACTCCTTAGATTCATCCATATCCAACATAACAGTTTGCAAGCAAACCATTGCAATGGACATATGGTGTCGAATCTATCTCATGCATTCTTGATTCACAGTATTCGTGGGATCAAATACTGGTCATGACATAAAGTCATGTTACACACGAACACGATCTCAATCGCTATTATCACTACTAAAGTAGTTGACTATATTTCGAAAGAATAGAGAAAGTAGAAATAGAAGAATATCCAAAAAGTCATAACTCCTACTAACCTTTTGTCGATGAAGAATAATTGATGTCTTCTTTGTCTTCACAGTCTTCGTCTTCAAGGTCTCTACTACTCTGTCTATATCCCATTCCCGAAATCTAAACTCTAGTAGGCTAAATCAAGAATTGAATTTTGACACCTAAAACTGACAACTAGCTTGACATACCAACACTAGTGGGTTTGACCGACAATGCCCTTACAATCTCCCCCTTTGTCAATTTTAGTGACAAAATCAATTTACATATGGATTCAAATAATATACAATGAAGTACTAACCAAATGTAGTTCTTGATTTCTTGAATTCTTCAACTTCTCTTTTGAGTCTTGATGTGTTCATTAAACTCCTGTTGATGAATCCGTAGTCAGCAGTCACAACATAACCAGCTCAAACAACCATAAAGGTATGCTTAGGCTTACGTGGGTTTTGTATGCTCATCCCACATGTTGTTTGTGCGTAAGATTAAGAATCTGAGCAAACTCTGAAGTTGGTGTATCAGAACTTCTAAAGTGATTCTACTCATTCTTGATACGAAACTCGATCTCAGCTTTAATTACTCCCCCTTACTTGATACTTTATGAAAAGCACAACAAGTAAGCATATGATGTTCTCCCCCTATGGTTATGCACCAGTAATGCAAACAACCACAAGAATAAGAACCATATGTATTCTCCCCCTATTTGTCACAAAAATATGACAAAGTAGTTTGAGACTAGGGTTTCATACACCTATAAGGACAGGTGAAGCTAAGTACTCGCATATCAAGCTTAAAAGATGGTATACTTAGGTAATCTGAACAACTAGATACCTGAGTTCTCACCTTATGGAGAAATAAAGATACACTTTCTCCTAATATTCCACATCCACGCTCCCCAAAAAGATTTGTTATTAAGCGCAAGTTCAAAAAGAACTCTCCCCCATGTGGTGTTATTCAATAAAGAACAACTGATGTCTTTACAAGTAAAGACATATGCAGAAATTTACTCCCTTTTACAGAAGTTTGTAATCTAGTTTGCCTCTGCCTAACAAACTAGATACTCTTGTTTTTAATGAACAAGAACGACACCAATAGATTGTCGAAGGTGTTGAAACGTTCGTGTATCTAATGGTTTTGTGAGTATATCAGCAAGTTGTCGTTCTGATGACACATGTTCAAGTATAACAATCTTGTCTTCATAGAGATTTCTTATGAAGTGATATCGGATATCAATGTGTTTGGTCTTAGAATGTTCCACCAGATTTTCAGTAATGCGTATAGCACTAGTATTATCACAGTAGATATTCATAGTTCCCACCTTGATACCGTAGTCTGCGAGCATCTGCTTCATCCATAGGAGCTGAGTGCAGCAAGAGCAAGCTGCTATGTATTCTGCTTCGCATGTAGATAATGACTGTGAGTTTTGTTTCTTGCTGTGCCATGCTACAAGATTCAACACAACGAAAAAGCAACCTCCCGAAGTGCTTTTTCTGTCATCTCTATTACCAGCCCAATCAGCATCAGAGTATGCTACAAGATTGGCATTGGTGTCAAAGGTGTACGTAAGTCCAAAACCTACAGTCCCTTTGACATATCGTAGAATCCTTTTAACAGCATTGAGATGTGATACACGGGGATCAGCTTGATATCTCGCACAACACCCAACACTATAAGCAATATCGGGTCTTGTTGCTGTTAGATACAAAAGGCTTCCAATCATAGATCTGTAAAGTTTCTGATCGACCTTCTCACTCTGCAGATCTTTACTGAGTTTATCAGTAGTTGCCATAGGTGTTGGTTTTGGTGATGCATCATTCAAACCAAATTTTTCAACCATATCCTTGGCATATTGCTGCTGAGATATGTAGATTCCACTTTCGTGTTGTTGAACTTGTATTCCCAGAAAGAATTTTAGTTCACCTACATTACTCATTTGGAATTCTTCACTCAATGAGTTTTGAAATTCCTTGGTAAGTTTCTTGGAAGTGGAGCCAAAAAATTATGTCATCAACATAGATTTGAGCAATCACACTATCTTTACCATACCATTTTATGAACAGGGTTTTATCGGCACCTCCCCTCACAAAACATTTTCCCAACAAGGAGGTTGTCAACCTCTCAAACCAAGCTCGAGGAGCTTGTTTTAATCCATAGAGTGCTTTGTTTAGCCGATACACTCTGTTTGGATGAGTTGGGTTCTCAAAACCTTTTGGTTGAGCAACATACACTTCTTCCTTCAGATCACCATTGAGGAATGCTGACTTGATGTCCATCTGATAAAGTTTTATCTTTAGATGACATGCGTGAGCAAGTAAGAGTCTTATGGATTCAAGTCTTGCTACAGGAGCAAAAGTCTCATCAAAGTCAATCCCTTCAATTTGGGAGAATCCTTGAGCTACAAGTCTAGCTTTGTTTCTTACAACAATGCCAAACTCGTCAGACTTGTTCTTGAAGATCCATTTTGTACCTACAACATTAATGTTTGGTGGCCGATCAACAAGTGTCCAAACATTCTGTCGTTCGAACTCACTAAGTTCCTCTTGCATAGCATTAATCCAAGAAGAGTCTTGTAGTGCTTCGTCAACATTTCTTGGTTCAACATTAGACAGGTAGCAAGCATAATGACAGATATTTTGTGCTTGCCTCCTAGTCATCACTTTGGTAGTGAATGCTTCTCCAATGATGTCATCAGGTACATGACTACGACGGACCCATAGAGGTGTTTCAGGAGCAGTTGGCTCAACTTCAACCTCTACATCATCGTCTTTATTGTGGTCTGTTTCTGTATCGATCACAGTCAGAACTACCTCAGTAGCGGCCGGTTCGGGAACCGTGGGCTCTTTTTCTACTGCTTCAATCGGCGGTAGTTCTGCTGGGGCTCTATTATTCTGACGAAAACCAGTTATGTCATCAATGATAACGTTGGCTGATTCCATCATAACTTGAGTTCTTGTGTTAAAAACTCGAAACCCTCGACTGTCAGATGCATATCCTAAGAAAATTCCCTCATCGCTTTTTGAGTCAAATTTTCCTCTTTGTTCTCTGTCTTTAAGGATATAACATCTGCTTCCAAAGACACGGAGATACCCCAAGTTGGGTTTCTTACCGTACCATAGCTCATAAGGTGTATTCAAGGTGAAGGACCTTAGATATACACGATTAATAAGATAGCATGCTGTGAACACTGCTTCACCCCAAAATTTTAAGGGTAAATCTCTGTTATGAAGCATAACCCGAGCCATTTCTTGAATATTTCTATTCTTTCTTTCAGCCACGCCATTAGCCTGAGGTGTGATAGGTGCTGAATATTGTTGAATTATACCCAGTGAGTCACATAACTCGAATACCTTAGTATCTTTGAATTTTGTGCCACGGTCGCTTCTGATTTTCTTAACAGTGCGACCTTGCTCATTCTGGATTCTATTCACAATTATCTTAAACTCTTCTAGGGTATCATTCTTGTGCTTGAGAAATGCTACCCAGGTGAATCTAGTGTAGTCATCGACCATTACCAGAGCATATTTATTCCCACCAACAGAGACTTGTTGGATAGGACCAAAAAGATCCATATGAATTAATTCAAGTGGAGCTTTGGTTGCTATACTGGTAGACACTTTATGTGGAACTCTTACTTGTTTACCCTTTTGACAGGCACCACATATACCCTCTACATTGGCTTGGATCTTGGGGACTCCTCTAACAAGTTCCTTGTTAATCAGCTTCCCCAATAAACGATAATTGATATGACCAAATCGTTCATGCCAAAGATGGGTAGATTCATCCTTAGTCAGGTTGCAACAAAGATCGGACTTGATATCAAGTAGATAACAATTGTCGACCCACGAATACCATGAAAAATGGTATTGCCAGATTGATCTTTAATGGCGCATTTCTTTGCCTCAAAAACAACCTTGTGGCCTTTGTCACATATTTGACTAATAGAGAGAAGATTTGATGTCATGCCTTCAACATAGACAACATCATGGATCTCGGGAATACCTGGAAGTTTGATAGTTCCACGCTTGCTGATAAAGCAACATCTTCCATCTCCAAAGGTTACGGGACCACCTTCGTAATCATAACTGTTCACAAACCAAGACAAATCTCCTGTCATATGCCTACTACATCCACTATCAAGGAACCATTGAAAAGGGGATGTAGATTTTAGAGCTACATCTCCTAAGGCACATTCACGAGTAGGAGACGTTTCTTGGTTTTTCACATGCTTTCTCAACTCAACGAAGAGTTTCTGAGCATTGTTATGCAAAGCTTTCAGTTCCTGGAGTTTTACCCTGAATAAGCTGCATAAATATTGGAAGTGACCTTTCAAACCACAAAAGGTGCATGGGTGTTCAATATTCATGTTTTCTGAACAAGGGAGTTTGAACCCGATTCCATATCTTTCCCTTGAGACATGCTCCAAATTAGATTCAGTATAAGGGTCTTGAATCCCTTTAGTCATTAGACTTAATCCGGATAGACTGGGGTTAATAGTCTGTTTCTCACGGAAAACTGTTTCTAGTTTAACACTGAGCATTTTCTCTTTGTCAGATAAATCATGAATTTTCTCACTTTGAATGCTTAACCCGATATAAATTCCTTCGACTTTTCTAATTAATCTATGTTTTTCAATACATAGAGAATTAATGAAATCGGTCCATACATCAGACGTATTTGTCAAGATTTCTCTTTCAGATACGGATGTTACATTCAAGTGGGATGGTGGTACGTT